>CM022707.1:17927617-18162617 GCA_012295165.1 Asparagus setaceus
TTCATTGGTGAAATCATTCTACCTTGATGGGATTACAAATGAGTTTCAATAAAAATCACCTTTTATAAGGCTTTTACAATGAAAAAATGATCAAAAATTACAACTTTCCTCCTTGTGAACAAGCGGGATCCGTTTATGGGATCCTCGCTGTAGAGATTCTTTGCTTTCGTGGGGATGTATTCCGTGGACCACCAGCGATTCCTTTCCCAAGTGTTGATCAAGCGAGATGCGGATGCGGATCTAGATCTAAAATCCTCCTTTTTACGGGAATTCTTAGATCGATCGATCCGAGATCTAAACGAATACTAAGATTAATTCGCCAAGGAACTAATCAACGAGTGAACGAGATCGCCAAGCTTAACCGTTATTTTCTGGATCAAGGCCAAGCTTGATCCAAAGGATGATTTGTTGTTGTAGATCCGATCCAAAACTTTGGATCTCGAATCGCAAATCTCCCCGCAAGTCTAGATCTTGATCTCCTCTCCCTTGGAAATTCTCTAACCCTAGGCACACACAAGAGTTCTACGGCTATCTCCTCTGCTTTTTATCTCACGCACCGAAAATAAAACCCTAGCCGCCACCTTATATAAAGTAAAGAATGATGTCGGGCAAAAGCCCATTCGCCTTGGTGTTCGCCGTGCCGAGACACCTCGGTGTTCGCCTACCGAGATTCCGTGTTCGCCGCGACACCATCAGTTGCCGAAGACACCACCGGTGTCACGCAGCCGAGACACTGTGTTCGGTTCAGCGACACCTCTGTGTTCACTGAAGCGAGATGCTCGTGTTCTTTGACCGAACGCCGCGCTTTCTCTCGCCTGGTTTTCCGCTTGATTTGAGGCTTCAAAGTCTGATTATTCTCTCTCACGGGTTCACTTGTTGTGTCGTCAGCGGTTTGCCATTACTTCATCTGATGACTTGTCGATTATTCTCGCCATCACGAAGCTACGCTCGGGACTTATAGGCAATTTTCAACGCTTACAGATATTCCCTCCAAAGTGTTTCGGCCTCGCTTCTTTATAGAAGAAGCCAAATACTTTGATGTGATAGGCCCGGACCTTCGGCCGGTAATAGGACCAAAACGACTTCAAATCTTGATTCTCCGATTCTTTCGGACTATCCGCTTTGTAGGATAACTAAAAGTGTCGCGGTGCTGCATTTATTGTCCCATCGGCCGTCAAATCTTGACTCGATGGCCGATGAATGAATTTTCTTATTTTTAGCTCGTGGATCGTGAGTTGTCGCCGAATCGTTCATCCAATTCGCGGAGACTTAGCTTTGAATCGCTGAAATCTCCACCGCATGGCTTGGCATAAGACTAACCCCTGGGAGGATATTGAGGATTCATCCTTTGATTGGTGAACTCTTCATCACGATGCTCGCTGCAGACCCACTACGCCGAGGGATTTTCTCGAGATGTAACGCTGTCCGCATCAAAAATTTTCTCTTGGAATTCAACCTCCAATTGGCGATTTTTCATCACAACGAATTGTCCAAATCGTAGGTCAACCCGGAAGCAAATTGGGATTTTCGAGTTATCCTTAAGAATATAAAACTATTCTCCGTGAACTCGACAAAATAGGAAATAGTTTAGACTCGTGATACCTAGTTGGAGTATCGCGGTGGGAGAATCCTACTCCTTGTTGGAATAGAATTAGGTTATCCTCCGTGAACTTTCCAATAAATTAGGAACGCTTATACTCATGTTCCTTATCGAGTATTCGTGGGTTCACCATCATGGGGATTTATCGATCCTACTGGAGAAGGAACCCTTCATGAGTTGCATTCATTGTCCTCGACGCAAGTTGATCCGTTGGTCGTGGTTGGAACCGGCAGTGACCATGAAGTAACTTGTCGGGTTCCTTGTTCAAACTTCTAGGGACAACTTGGAGAGGGCTAGACCGCAAATTGACGCCTCTTTCCACTTTGGAGATCAATATGTCGCTTGAGGAGATCAATGTTCACTTGTATACTATTAGTGCCTCTGGGAGTTTTTCTTACTGGGACCGCATTTAAGATCTCCTTTGAGGAGGTGCTCAGCGATGGCTCCCGCCATGAAAAAGAAGCTGCATGGCTGCCAGGACTTATACTCTCCCTGGGAGATCTGAATCCCACCACATAGGAGTAATGAGTGACCCTTGTGTACATCCCCATTGACTCCATGCATCTAGGTTGACATATCCCATTTCTTTGGTGCAATGAGGTCGGCTTTCTATGATAGCCCACCTGAAACACTTGAGTCTTCATCCCGCTTAATTGGGGACTAGTCCTAGCTAGTTCATCCTCAATTTGGCGGTTTTGATGAATTCTTTTCTATTGGTAAGATGTTCCTCCAAAGCTAGGTATAGCGGTGGTTACTACCAAAGGTTCCGCCGAGGGACCAACCGCGAAGTCAAGGCCGACGGTAGTTCCATTGTTGTTGTGACTTGCGATTTGTCATTTTCACTGCCACGATTCATAGAATTCTTGGCAAACCCTCACCTTCAACGGATTTGATTTGCCTTTACCGACACCGCTTGAACCGCTAGCATGCGGATTATCGAATCCGTTCCACATGTGACGCTGTGCTAAAAGAATGAAACTCTTTTAGACTTGGTGCTATGATTTTGAATACATAGACTTTGTCACTTTTCACGGGTAAAAGACTAACCGCTGTTAGCGGTGACTTGGGGTTATTGGCCAACCCCAACCCTCAACGGATTTGATTTGCCTTTACCGACACCGCTTGAACCGCTAGCATGCGGATTATCGAATCCCGCTCCGCATGTGACGCTGTGCTAAAAGAATGAAACTCTCTTAGACTTAATGCTACGATGTTGAATAATGAGGCTTCGGCTTTTCACGGAATAGACTACCCGCAACGCTGGTAGGCGTTGGCTTTATCCCTTCTTAGGCTTCGATAAAATACCCCAAGATGAATCTTGGTGTCTTCTTTTGACCTGAGAGCCGCATCAACCGGATCGAACGGTGAATGGAATTGATTGTGGGAAAGGAAGAATTTTATATTCTATTTCCGATGTGGAGAGGAAGGATTTTATATCCTGTTTCTTAGTCTGGAGAGGAAGAATTTTATATTCTATTTCCGTGTCTCCTTTTGTCCGGTAGAGACGAACCCCAAGTGAACATAAGAAAAGAAGGATTTTATATCCTGTTTCTTAGTCTTGGAGAGGAAGAATTTTATATTCTATCTCCTAAGATGGAGAGGAAGGATTTTATATCCTGTTTCTTAGTCTGGAGAGGAAGAATTTTATATTCTATTTCCGTGTCTCCTTTTGTCTCGGTAGAGACGAACCCCAAGTGCACATAAGAAAAGAAGGATTTTATATCCTGTTTCTTAGTCCTGGAGAGGAAGAATTTTATATTCTATCTCCGGAAGATGGAGAGGAAGGATTTTATATCCTATCTCCAAGAAAGGGAAACTAAAAGTGGGATCTCCACTTCGAGAATCTCTTAAGGTGAAACTAAGAGTGGGATCTCCACTCCGAGAATCGAAGAGATACAGGTAGCTTTCACTTTTATAGGATTCGCCACCTGATTTGAGGGTCTCGTTTATCGAGAGTGTTCCAATTTTAGTACTACCGCCATGGGAGGGCGTGAGTGAAATAGAAACGATGGAGGCTTCGCTCATCGAAAGTGATCTCCAAATTTGAAAGTGGACCTCTTGTTCATTGAAAGGAATCAAGAGGGATTTTGATAGAGGATCAAAAATTTCGTGGACCCCTTGCTTATTGAAAGAAGTCAAGGGGAATTTTGTCGGTGGAGGGACCAGAGAAAGTTTGTGGACCCACCGCCAATGAGTTTGATCGGTGGGGAATTTCGAGGAAAGGATTAGGTTTTCTCCGAGGAAAGTATTTCCAAGAACTTCCTCCGTAACGGTTATCCTAGAGGTACTAAGGATAGTACTTCTTCAGAACTTCCCATTGATCGGCATTAATTGCCTATCGCTTTCCGGGTGATAAGGCGATATGCCTATTGAATAGACCGCTTCAATCACAAACGGTCCTTCCCACTGGGTTCAAACTTACCCTTCCTCTTGGAGTCGAGAATTATCGGTGCGTCGGCGGCGAGGACCAAGTCTCCTCCTTGAAGCTCCTTTGTCGGACTTTCTTGTTGAAGGCCCCGACATCCTTGCTTGGTAAAACTCAATGTGCTGTTGAGCTTCCAAGCGCTTTTCATCTAGCATCTCGAAGTTCTTCGAGGCGCTTTTGATGTAGCTCCTCCGCCGCCATCTCGCTATGAGCAATGCGAGAGATGGAATCAACTTCCAAGGCGTGGATCGCTTCACACCCATATACCGAGAGTACGGTAGCCTCGGCGTGTGCGACCGTCAGGCGATACGCCAGAAGTGCTCCGAAGTTTATCATCCCAAATTTGTTATTTTTCACCAGCTTCTTGAGAATTTTAATGATCGCTTTGTTGAAGGCCTCCGCCAATCCATTTGCAGCGGATTGTACGCATTGAGGAGACGCCCCGATCTTGAATTCTCGCAAAACCGAATGAAGGCATTGCTAATGAACTGGGACCGCTATCATGTACGATCCGCCTTGGTACACCGTGTCGATAGATGACGTGGTGCTTGATGAACCGAATTACATTGCGGCTTTTACCTCCTTGAGGGGAATCACGCCCACTTGAGAAGTAATCGGTAACGCCGTGATAAACCGATCACCTTTGGCCGACAGAGGAAAGATTGGGCCTACCACATCTATGCCCCATGTCTCGAATGGCCAAGATGTGGCCGACGGTGAAGTTGTTCTGCGGTTGATGCGTAGTTCGCGGTATTTGGCACGCTGCGACACTTCCGAGCATATGCGATCGCATCATTGACCATAGTAGGCCAGAGTACCCCATCCTCCCGATCCGGCCATAGAGCTTAGGACTGGCCGGTGCGCACCGCATTCTCCTCGGTGTGCTTCTTGGAGAACTTCCTGCCTCTTTATTTGAAAGGCGGAGTAGCAAACCGCTATACCCACGATAGAGCGCCTCGAAGCTCATTGTAGAAGAACCTGGCGCTTCTTCTACTGACCGATTCACGCCCTTCATATCTTCGCGTGATGCCATGCAAGACGTAGTCAATAATAGGGAAGCGCCAATCTCGGGGCTCAAGTCCGACTTGGGTTGCATACACTTCCTTAGTGACTACCCTTTCGCCATTTTCTGCCATAAATAGGAATGAATAATCGGTGGGTCCTCACCGTGACCATTTGCTCGGCCTCGAGGTTGCGCCAAAGACACCGCTAATGCCGCCAACAGACTGGTGATACGATTCTCGAGGCTGAATGTACTCGATGAAGAATCCTTCAAACGAGTCCGCTAACTCGATAGCACCGATGGTATGGGATTAAATCGGGTTCGACCTCATAGTCCCCATGAAGTCCGCTTTGACAATGAGTTGGGAATCCCCAAGGCTTCGAGATATTCTACCCCACCTTTAGCCAAGCTAAGTCCAATGAGGAGCGCTGCTGTACTCTGCGACATTGTTAGAGCAGGCTCATTCTGAATAAGCCCGAGGCATGACATGCTTCAGGAAACTAAGACTACTCCGACCGGAGATCTTAGAACATCCGGGCGCCACATTGGTAGCTCTGACGCCCATCAAAATATAAATGCCACACTGTTGGTGCGAGTTGTGTTAACCTCGTGGGTCTCATCCCAGATCATCAAATAGTTCACCGTATCCTTTGTTGGGTTGGCCGCCAAAAGATCGCAGATGGCTTGTCCCTTAATTGACTTCCGCTTGAAGTGCAGTCATATCGACAAAAGTAAAGCCCATTTCGCCAGCGCCAATTCATAGAGGTCGGCCGCGATCATGAACACCGAACGGATTTACGTTAGAAATGACGTAGATCGCTTGCCCAACTAAGTAGTGTCGCATTTTACGAATCGCAAAGACCATACAGACACTCTTTTCTGGCCATTGGTAGCGAGATTCCGCACCCACCAAGGTTCGGCTTAGATAATAAACCGCCTCGCCGCGGACTGGTCGCCGCCTTGCGCAAGTAAAGCACTCAACGAATGGTTCGCCGCTTTGATATAAATCAAGAACGGTTTACCCACTTCTGGGTAACGAGTACAGGAGGATTCGCCGATATGTTTTGATATCTTCAATGCCTTCGACAAAGGCCATCCCGCATAAAAGACACCCCTTTTGTTCAAATTTTAGAGAATGGCCGACATTTTCCGTAGAGGTTGAGATGAAGCGTCGGATGCACGCTTAATCGCCTCAGAATCCCCTGGTTCCCTTAGATTCTTTGGGGTTGCAATTCATTGATTGCCTTTATTTTGTCGGGGTCAATGTGGATACCTTTGTTGGTAACAACTAATCCGGGAATTTGCCGACATTCCGAGGAAAGACTTTGGGGTTCATCTTTAATTGATGAGTCCGCATGAGGTCAATACCGCCCTCAAGTCCCGATATGGTCATCTTTGTCCGCGACTTTTCACAACCAAGTCATCGACGTAATCAGTAGGCATCAAAATTGCCGAAGAACCTCAAATATGACTAAATCATGAGAAGATCGAAGAACAACGCCGCCGAAATCTCAAGAAGTCAACACATGGGAGATTGTGTCTCGCCACAAGGCGAGACATTTTGTTTGTGTCTCGCCACGAAGCGAGACACCTTGATGTGTCTCGCTATTAGCGCAGACATTTGTGTGTGCCTCGCGACGAAGCGAGACACCTTGATGTGTCTCGCTATTAGCGAGACATTTTGTTTGTGTCTCGCCACGAAGCGAGACACCTTGATGTGTCTCGCTATAGCGAGACTTTACTTGTGTCTCGCTAACCGGGCGACACCCGTAATACTTGGAACGAGCTCTTAAAGGGTCTAAATCAATGCCGATGGGGCCCACTTGACTTTATCAATGCAGAGAGACGCTCGTACACGCATAGCCGAAGATACCACCAGGCGTAATTCTAGGCATTTAATCGCCTCAAAAGCAGAAAACCGTTACAAAGAAATGAAGGACGGCATCGCCGCCAAATGTACCGAGGCAGTTCATACCGCCGCCAAATGGTAGTAGCCACATCGCCGCCGCTGAGCGAAGGCAAGCTTAGCCAGGCGTACCGAGCCGCCGCTAACTACAAAATTCCCCGCACTTATGACACTTGTGTTTCAAGAGGGCACGCTTCCCAAAGACTATAAATGCCCTCCTCGCCCACCAAGGGGTCGGCCATTAGAAAGGGTAATCGTAAATCCAAGCTTCCTGAGTTCAAGAACACGATCCACACGGAGATTCCTCGAGTTTAAGCCTTGACTTATTCTTGAGAAGAGTAGATATCTTACCTTGCTAAGATATTTGCCGGGTTCTTGTTTCCTATGGCATCAACTAAACCCCGCCGATTCGACGATCACGCTTGGTCCACTTGACACGCTGTCCCCAAGACAGCAAAGTCCCACAAAACAAGAGATCTACACTTGTAGCGTCTTTTGTTGAGTTTGTGAGAGTTATTTAATTTCATTGTAACCAGAAATCAAAGTGTAATTTTCTAGTTTTACAAATGGAATCAACTTTCGACCCAAACACGATGTATGGCTTATGGAGCCAACGGTCTCGAGCCCGAGATCGTTGTGTCGCAGCCTTGCAACATCAGCCGACCTCATGGTTGATGGAATAGACTACTTCTTCGATCAAGCCAAATTGAAGAGTATCTCTCCTCTTCCTCGTCGAAGTCCTCCTCACCCCGCAAACATCGGAGGATCTCATCCCCTAAGAGGGAGGTTCGCTTCGTTGATGTGCAACGATCTTCGCTCGCTATGCATGCAGGCGCATTTCTCTCAACAAGATCTCAACCGATCCGGACGAAGAGAGCTCGCCAAAGACGACGCCAAAAGATGGCCCGCCAGCCCGCTGCTGCCTGAGTCAACGGATGGAGTTCACTATCGAACTCACGTGATCAAAGGCATCAACAAACCGCAATCTCAATCCACAAGACTCTCCCAAGGAAGAATGGGTTCTCGCCAAAAGGGCCGATTGACAAGGAAGGAGCGCTAAAACACCGCGGCACGCTGCTCATGCATCGCAAGCATTGTTCGCAAGGCGCAGGAGTCTAAATCAACCCAAAGAACGGCTCAAAATCGCCAAGTTTGGGTCCCAAGTCAACGCAAAATTGTTCAAGAGTCTCGCCGTAATTCTTCACCGAGATAGTTGAAGCCGCTACCGAAAGATACTTTAAGCCGCTTCGCCACCGGCAGTTGTAAACCGCCTCGCCAAATAGACAGTTCGAATCGCCGCCAAAAGCAGGCAGCCTTCCATGCCTTAGCAAAATTTGACATTTCCGCCTTCTTCCACTTCTCCTAGGTATCAACCGTTAAGTCCGGAATCCACAACTTCTGTTTAATCGCTTTGGTCCACAATTGAAATAAAGGCAAGGTACCAATGAAGAAACGCTGAGTTACCCCCGGCCCGAAGAGTCCGAAAGTGCCGAAATATCTCAGTCTCCGTAATTCCAATTGCATCTCGCTTTGAGCATCCCGAAAGGGTCCGCAGTCTACTAAAGGGAAGAACTCGAGGCGCAGGATTCGCGGAAGTCACAAGAGATGATAAAACACTTGTGATTTGTACCAAGACAACTTCACGGATGAAGTTAAAACATCAAAAGCTTCCTGTGTCGAATGATCGACGCCACCAAAAGAAGACGGTCCTCCACTAAGGACAACGTTACACTTGGGGTGGAAGTGCAATTTGTGATAAACCACACCAACCACACCATCAGCCGGGTGGCAACACACCAAAGAGGACGATCGATGAAATAAATTGTTCTTGCTCGTGTGCACAACTAATCAAGACGCTGTTATCGATGTGCCTGCTCCGAGTCAAACGCCAATCACAAAGAGCTTCAAGATTTGAGAGGCTTTCCTGCCAACAACGGAAGATTTGAAGCCGAGTCAAGACGACTCAAGAAAAAGAAGATCGCCATTCATCGGGATGAATTCCCGAAGTCACCATTAATATGGTGAACAAAGGAAAAGGGCCAAGAATCGAGGACCCCGACTTCACCCCGCAGAGAAAAGTCAGACCCGAAGTTTCAGCCAGATGTCTTACATAATTGGCTACCCAACGATCGACTATAGAAGGATGCATGAGGGAGACTCATCGATGATGAAGCTTCCGACATCAATTCACCGATAGCTTCCGATGACACAATGTCAAGTGTCGGGTCCCCATCCCAGAAGCTTTTACCATTACTCCCGATGTCCCGCTCAAATGTTACAAGAAGCCTTAGCTAAGCAAAGAGAAGAGCTTAAGGTCAAATGAGAATAGAGATGGAGCTAGCCATGCAATGATGAGGAGTTGCAAACCCAAACGTTGCACAACCCGGTCCACCAACACCAAATCCAACAAGGTGGAGTAACTCACCATAATGTTGAAGACAAAGGATTCGAGATTGATGAACACATTTACCGATCAACCTCCAAAGAAAGTCCATCCGTGCTCAAGGTGGAAATGATCCAATTCTTCCTATTGGAAATAATCCAAAACAAGGGAAGATGATGGCTAAAGGATGAAAGAGCTTGAAGATAAAATCAATGCTTTGATGTCCACACAGAAGTCAAAAGGACTGTATCCCGTGTCCGTGATCCAGAGAATGGGATTCAACTCTTACCCAAATTTAATTTGATCAACTTCGCCATTTGTGGAGAGGTCACCTTCACAACACGATTTACTTCAAATCACATTGGGGTAATCTCTGAAACGAGCTCCGATGGTTCTGGCCATTCGTCGCGACTTCATGAGTCCGCTCACGGTATCAAGACTCAAGGCCGAGTATTAATCACTGAGGACATGGAAAGTTCTTTTCAACTTCTTCGATGACGACATCAAGTCTCGATTGGAACTCTCTAGACTAAAAGCGTAGGGGAGACAATCGACACCTTCGTAAGCGATTCCAATAAAGCTATGAATTGCGTGGATCCACCATCAAGAATTCATATCAAGACTTGCCACAACAATCTTTCTATAGAATTGTCGGAGTCATGGGGTCGCCCCACCAACCACGAAAGACCTAAAATAACAGGAGAACGTCAACGCTTCCTCTAAGGAAGAAAGTCGAAGAGGCTAAAAGATGGTCGACTCGTATAAATTTTCCTCTAATAGAGGAAAGGCATCCGGATCGCCGGGTCAAGCTGCCGCAACAACGCAGCCCAAAAGCTTCTAAACGAATTCCACAGACATACTCTTTCAAGGACGAAGAAGTTCCAATCATCTTCAAACACCTCCTTGATAACAACAAAATCAAGTTGCCTCCAATTACAAATCAAGAGGAGGTTAACAAAACTTCTGGACCCTAAATACCGTATGCACTACAGAGGATCCTCCATCCTACAAAGGATTGCTTAGCTCTCAAGGCCATCATCCAAGCCTTTAGGGCCGGGCCTTAACGCCTAAATAAGTCGAATCAACTTGACTGCTGTGTATACGAGTATAAATCGCCCTTTGCACTGACATGTATACGAAAGTATAAACGCTCCTTTGCACCGACGTATAATGAGTATAAACCGCCCTTTGCACTGGCTGTGTATACGAGTATAAATTCTTTCCTCCATGAATATAAGAGGTAAAGCTGCTCTTCCTTCTTACTCACTCCGACAGCCCCAATTTTGCAAAGAAAGCTCGGGGTGGATAATCCATGAGCGAGGTCCACTTCCACATTGAGCAATCAAACCTTCCACGCTTAGGGATTGTTTCAAATAAATATCTGGTCAAACCTTCCTACAGTTAGGACCACGGCCAAAATCCCTCTCGATTCTTTCCATGAGCGAGGTCCACTTCCACATTGAGCGATCAAACCTTCCGACAGCTAGGATTGTCTCAAAATTCCTATCTGGTCAAACCTTCCTACGCTAGACCACAAATAAAATCCCTCTCGATTCTTTCCATGAGCGAGAGGTCCACTTCCACATTGAGCGATCAAACCTTCCTACGCTAGGATTATCTCAAAACTCCTATCCCGGATCAAACCTTCCTACAGCTAGGATCATTTTTAATTTTCACTCCCACTTGGTCAAACCTTCCTACAGTTAGGACCACGGCCAAAATCCCTCTCGATTCTTTCCATGAGCGAGAGGTCCACTTCCACATTGGCGATCAAACCTTCCTACAGTTAGGACCACGGTCAAAATCCCTCTCGATTCTTTCCATGAGCGAGAGGTCCACTTCCACATTGGCGATCAAACCTTCCTACAGTTAGGACCACGGTCAAAATCCCTCTCGATTCTTTCCATGAGCGAGAGGTCCACTTCCACATTGGCGATCAAACCTTCCTACAGTTAGGACCACGGTCAAAATCCCTCTCGATTCTTTCCATGAGCGAGAGGTCCACTTCCACATTGGCGATCAAACCTTCCTACAGTTAGGACCACGGTCAAAATCCCTCTCGATTCTTTCCATGAGCGAGAGGTCCACTTCCACATTGGCGATCAAACCTTCCTACAGTTAGGACCACGGTCAAAATCCCTCTCGATTCTTTCCATGAGCGAGAGGTCCACTTCCACATTGGCGATCAAACCTTCCTACAGTTAGGACCACGGCCAAAATCCCTCTCGATTCTTTCCATGAGCGAGAGGTCCACTTCCACATTGGCGATCAAACCTTCCTACAGTTAGGACCACGGTCAAAATCCCTCTCGATTCTTTCCATGAGCGAGAGGTCCACTTCCACATTGGCGATCAAACCTTCCTACAGTTAGGACCACGGTCAAAATCCCTCTCGATTCTTTCCATGAGCGAGAGGTCCACTTCCACATTGGCGATCAAACCTTCCTACAGTTAGGACCACGGTCAAAATCCCTCTCGATTCTTTCCATGAGCGAGAGGTCCACTTCCACATTGGCGATCAAACCTTCCTACAGTTAGGACCACGGTCAAAATCCCTCTCGATTCTTTCCATGAGCGAGAGGTCCACTTCCACATTGGCGATCAAACCTTCCTACAGTTAGGACCACGGTCAAAATCCCTCTCGATTCTTTCCATGAGCGAGAGGTCCACTTCCACATTGGCGATCAAACCTTCCTACAGTTAGGACCACGGTCAAAATCCCTCTCGATTCTTTCCATGAGCGAGAGGTCCACTTCCACATTGGCGATCAAACCTTCCTACAGTTAGGACCACGGTCAAAATCCCTCTCGATTCTTTCCATGAGCGAGAGGTCCACTTCCACATTGGCGATCAAACCTTCCTACAGTTAGGACCACGGTCAAAATCCCTCTCGATTCTTTCCATGAGCGAGAGGTCCACTTCCACATTGGCGATCAAACCTTCCTACAGTTAGGACCACGGTCAAAATCCCTCTCGATTCTTTCCATGAGCGAGAGGTCCACTTCCACATTGGCGATCAAACCTTCCTACAGTTAGGACCACGGTCAAAATCCCTCTCGATTCTTTCCATGAGCGAGAGGTCCACTTCCACATTGGCGATCAAACCTTCCTACAGCTAGGATTGTTTCAAATAAATATCTGGTCAAACCTTCCTACAGCTTAGGACCACGGTCAAAATCCCTCTCGATTCTTTCCATGAGCGAGGTCCATTTCAAGATTGAGCGATCAAACCTTCCTACAGCTTAGGATTGTCTCAAAATTCCTATCTGGTCAAACCTTCCTACAGTTAGGACCACGGTCAAAATCCCTCTCGATTCTTTCCATGAGCGAGAGGTCCACTTCCATTGAGCAATCAAACCTTCCTACAGCTTAGGATTGTCTCAAAATTCCTATCTGGTCAAACCTTCCTACGGTTAGGATCATTTTTAATTTTCACTCCCACTTGGTCAAACCTTCCTACGTTAGGACCACGGCCAAAATCCCTCTCGATTCCTTTTATGAATGAGAGGTCTACCCTCAACAAAAGGTTCGCGCCCCAAGAGAAAACACACCAGTGCCTGCCCAAGAGAAGAATACACAACTTCCAGCCCCAGAGCACCACAAGCCACGATTCAAATCGAGCATAGATGTCATTACCTAATGACACCTAAACTATGCCTTCATGCATAGGGATATTATCTCCGCCCCTTATCGAGATAAGTGCGCATCTAACACATCTTTGTAGGGTAATCAATTCCGTGATAATTGGCCAGAACCTCATTATTCAATATCGTAGCATAAAGTCTAAGAGAATTCACTCTTTTAGCACAACGTAACATGTAGAACGGACTGATAATCTACATGCTAGCCCAACTCAAGCGGTAGTTGGTAAAGGCTCATCAAATCCGTTGATGGTGAGGGTTTGCCAAAAATCCTATATCTATCATACAAGCAATAACTTGAGACATGGTTCACTCTTCCTCGCCGGTCAAGCACTTTCTCTACCGTGATTTTAATGCACTTTGTAACTCATTGCTAATGCAAATGTGCCATTACATCGCCTCAGGAAGCTCAAGCATGCTCGGACAAATTACGTGGCGGTCCTTTTAAGTGGGACAATTCCGGATATTACATATAGAAGCTTCGAATCGACATTAAAACCGCATCGACGCTTTTCTCTCAATGATTCTCAAGACATTTCAATTACAACCCAAGTGGTGACTTTCAAGATGAAGATGATTAGTCCAAAATGGAAGCTTGACATTTCAATCAATCCAAATACAAATGCAACGACTATTGATCCCAAAGTATGGTCACGACACAGAGCCGTGATTCAAGAAACCAAGCAAAACATGGGCCTCTTCTACAAAGTTCAACGCTGGAACGTAAGGCGATCTTATCCAAAGTATTCCGCACTCTTCACAAAATACGAGGAGTCCAAAACTTTGAGGGGGTATCCAGAGGCATCAAAATTGTGAAGAACCTCAAATATGACTAAATCATGAGAAGATCGAAGAACAACGTCGTCGAAATCTCAAGAAGTCAACACATGGGAGATTGTGTCTCGCCACAGGCGAGATTACTTTGTTTGTGTCTCGCCAGGCGAGACACCTTGATGTGTCTCACGGCATGGTGACATTTTGTGTGTGCCTCGCCTGGCGAGACACCTTGATGTGTCTCGCTATTAGCGAGATTTTGTGTGTGCCTCGCCTGGCGAGACACCTTGATGTGTCTCGCTATAGGCAGGCATTTACTTGTGTCTCGCTAACTCGCAGACACCCGTAATACTTGGAACGAGCTCTTAAAGGGTCTAAATCAATGCGATGGGGCCCACTTGACTTTATCAATGCGAGAGAGCGTTGAACCGTTAATAAGGCGGTTACCGCGAAGATACCCACTAGGCGTAATTCTAGGCATTTAATCGCGCTCTAAAAAGTGAAAACCGCTACAAGAAATGGAAGGATTTGCGATCGCCGCCAGCCGGTGCGCCCATATCGCCGCCACCAGGTAGCCATTAATCGCCAAAGGAGCGGTAGCTTTAGCGAGGCGTTTCGAGCCGCCCAAGGCTTAACTACAAAATTCCCAGACTTATGACACTTGTGTTTCAAGAGGGCACGCTTCCCAAAGACTATAAATGCCCTCCCTACCCACTTGGGCAGGGGTCGGCCATAGAAAGGGGTAATCGTGAAATCCAAGCTTCCGAGTTCAAGAACACGATCCACACCGGAGATTCCTCGAGTTTAAGCCTTGACTTATTCTTGAGAAGAGTAGATATCTTACCTTGCTAAGATATTTGCTGAAGTTCTTGTTTCATTTGCGAAGCATCAACTAAACCCCGCCGATTCGACGATCACGCTCTGGGGGTCCACTTGATTACGCTGGCCCCTAGACAGTGCAAAGTCCCACAAAACAAGAGATCTACACTTGTAGCGTCTTTTGTTGAGTTTGTGAGAGTTATTTAATTTCATTGTGGCGAGAAATCAAAGTGTAATTTTCTCTAGTTTTACAAATGGAATCAACTTTCGACCCAAATACATCAATCGCCTTCCAAGATGATCCGAAGATCTTTGTCATTGCGCTACGGTAAGTGGCGCCAGATTCTTCATCCAAATGACATGATCGGTAAATGTAAGATGCCTAGAGGAGTTCTCAACGCCGTGGTGCTTTAAGGCCATGCATCTTGATTTGGTTGTAACGAGAACCCATCCATAAAGGACATTCGCTCAAATCCACATGTATTATCGACATCACATCGGTAATTGGAAGTGGGAAGTCATCTTTTGGGCATGCGGCATTCGGATCTCTCAGAGTCACACAGATTCTCGATTGTCCCGCTCTTTAGCACCGAACGATATTCACACCCATCCGGATGTTGAACCTCCCGGATGAAACCCAGGCTATGAGCTTCTTTACTTCGCAACAATTGCCTCCATAATCTGCGGGATCAAACCGTCATGTCGCTTTGACGTGTTTGGCATCCACTTTAATGTCGAGTGTGCATTGCCACATTGGGGTCGAGCCACGGCATGTCCTCGTAGCCTGTGCGAAAACATCGATATACTCTCGACAAGAGTGATCAACCTTTTCTTTTCCTGCGGGGAAGCATTTGCTAATATTTATAAGTTTAGGGTGTGCTTCATTACCCATGTTGATCTGGACTACCTCGTCTTCAGTCGGAGGCTCCCTCTGCTCAAACCGGTCCCCATACTGCATGTTGAGATGATGGACCCATGGGTCTTCCCATGTTGGCAATTCTTCATCTTCTTCCAAAGTGGGGTCCGGCAGAGCCATGTTGGACATCAACCCCGAACATCATGCCATGTCGACGCCGTGAGTCCCGTAAAATGAATCGGATGAGTACTCATCATCTAGGTTGGGTGGTTGGTTATTGATCAGCCAACAACACTCATCTTACAAGAGGATGCGTATCCCAATCCCCTTTTGAATCCGTAATAATTATCGGGCTTTCCCTTCGGTACATATGCAGCCTTGGGTGGAACCGGAGATCCCCGCCCAAAATAAAGTCCTTCTCCCAACGCAAAGTCGTACCCCCACTTCTTCATGAGGTGTTGCGCCGCTATATCCGAAAGATGAAGTTTGGTTTATCTTCATCGAACCCGCTCAGAAGTGAAGCATGGGAGTCAACTCCTCTCCAGTAGACTAAGTCCTTCTTGCGGCCTCCCTTCCTTGGACGCGAAAGTCGTCTTGGATGAAGTCTCGAAGGTGCTTCTGTATTATACAAGATGACCGAATTGGCATATGCAATTCAGGGTCATTATACAACTTTTTCATTACATCATTCAAACACAACGAGTACTCTAAATCATCTTTTATTTCTTCTTCGCAAGTCGCCAATTACAACTTTCATCGGAAGATCCCCTTCGTCAAGATTGACTACTAAGGGTACAATGTCATTCGAACAAAACCACCTTTATAGTCAAGCCCGGCCGGGTATCGCCCTCACCGCTGTCCGTACATGGGCCGATGATTCAAGATCGGACTCATTACGTAAAGGAGAGTCAATGAAATAATTCTCCGGTCCTTTAAGCGGTTGTTTGTCGCGACCACCGTCTTAACCTCGTTATTAGTGTCGACATATTTCGCATAATCGATGGAAGGTAGAGGGACTATAACATGGTTATGGATCAAGGCGACCCAACAACAAGTTATAGGAAGTCTGCGTCAATGGCGTAGCGGTGACTTCGGACTTTAAGTCCCCATCGACACTTAATGCGGATTTTACCAAGCGTCGACCCACCGTGTTAAATCCGTATATCACTTGCCGGCCGGCGAGCCCGCCGACAGAATCCCGTGCTATACATCAGCGCAAAGGCATGATGCTACAGCTGAACCCGGATCAACTTGGATCCGGTTGACTTGGAACCAATGTACCCCCGTGAAGTAGAGCGGCTGTCATGCTCGACGTCTTCGTCTGCATATCCTCCTTAGAGAGCGTGATGCGGGGAATATGCTTGGAGGCCACATTGCATTCGGTGATGACTCCGGCTCCTCGGACTTGATTTGATGTGGGTTAGGAAGACCTCTAAGTCGCCTAACGCTTCGAATGCCCGCGGGTTTCCTTGGACAACCTCAATAGCTCGTATAAAGTTATTCTTGCGGGATGTTGGCGGTTGGGCCATCACATCGGCGGTAGGGAGAGCTTGTGTTCCCGGTCTATCCCTTCCAATCGGCGACAACCGATCGCCGGGTTGCACCTCGGGATTTGCGAGTTGTTTCCCCTTCGCTCTGGGTGGGCTCCTTAGGGTGGCGGGAATCGTGGGAATTGTTACTACCCAAGCTCCGTTAACGTTTTAGCATTAAGGTTGGAGTCATCGGGTATTTGTAAGCGTACTCACGTCCACTCACGGTGACAAAGGCTTCCTCCTCCGACAAAGAACACGTAGGAATTTGCTCGTCGTCGTGGAGTAGAACCGCTGAGGTAGCATTGCAAGATTTGCCCTTTCCCTTGGACTTTTTAGACCGAAGACGCCGCCCATCGATCGTCTTTAAGTAAGTCCGGTGGACCCATAGGAGTTCACCGCTTGGGGTCGTGTGCACTAACCTTCTCTCTCGCCGCCAGGGGATCGTAATTCACCGTCTTCATTCCCACTTTGACCACGGTTTCTGGGCCGAACCGGTTGTGGCACCGCCCCAAAGCTTATGGACGCCGCGTTTCACCTTGCTTTCCCTTATTTGGTTTTGGAGTGATCACCCCACTTCAATCAAAGCTTGGATCTTGTCTTTCGGTTGGTAGCATGACTTGGTCGGGTGATGTATCGCCCTATGATAGGCGCAATACTTGGGGTCCGTCGTCCTTTGAGCTTCCTCCTGGTTGACGATCGATGGTAGTTGGATCTTGTTGTTGTCTAGCAAGTACTTGAAGATCCCAGGCACCTCTTCGTCCACGAAGAATACGTCTTGAAACCTGGCGTGGACTTCTGCTTCCTGGACCTGCTGCCGTCGCCTGTTGTCATGCCTGGGTGGGTACTGAAAGTTTGATCGCATCAACATTCTTCATTGGCGCCTTCCCTTGTTCGGGGACAAAATTTTGGTTCCGTGGATTTGGCCCGACCTCGCTCGCCTTCTCCATTTTGAGGAAGCTTCGGCCTCTTCCCCTCGGACTTTCAAGTCTTTCGGGTTTAGATGGTGCGGTCCATCGCCTCGATCACGCCCGCGAGAGGTTATGCCGGCGGTCTTGAGGATGAATTCCTCGTGATTGGGTCACGACAGCCATCGCTTTGTTGCGAACCGCTTGACAAAATTATCCACGGTTTCTCCATCCTTCGCTTCGCCCCATAACGCACCGAAGTGAAACCTTCGTGTCGCATCGGAAGTTCGCCAGAACATAGATTCCATGTCTTCCCATGCTGATACCGCCCGCTGAGACGGCGGTACCAATCGGCAGTCCCCGCAGGGTGCCGGACGAATGACCGAACCATCAAGGGCTCGCACGGAGATGACTCCCAAATGGCTCTTGAAGTAGATAAGATGTTGAGTGGGGACCCTCTCCCATCGAGCGGCGTGAAGTTTATTAAATTAAACTTCCGGATAGAGATTGACTCCCACTCTCTGCAAGGGCACGGAATCCCGTCTTCTTCACTTCTTGAGCGAGATGAGCGAGTTGAGCTTGCTCTCCAGATCCTTGATCTTGTTATTTTCACTTGCATTTTGTCCGGTGATTTTGAGGTGGGACCATGGTGTCTTCATTGGCGTTACGCTCATCGGTGTTAAGGTCTTGCTCTTCATCCGTGTCGCTATCCATCAAATTGGCGTTGTTGCGACGCCCTCACCACAGCGATTAATCATCGCTTGACCTGCCGGTCATGCATTTCTCTCATCCACGATGGCCATGTCCATCTCGAGTTTGAAGTTGTCTTTCGTTTTGCCAAGGCTTCTTCAAGTAGCTTGGCCACCTCGGTACACTAATCATGAGTGCTTCACGAGTATGACCTTCACTAGAGGCGGTGTTGTGGGATGCCATTGCCGAGCCGTCATCCGATACTTCATCTTCGAAGGTACTCTTCGCGGATCTGTGTTTGAAGGGATCCTCGCTGTGTCGTGATAGTTAGGCCGTCGATAGTACCGCCCGCAACCGAAGTCACACGCTGAGAGGGCTCGGAATGCAGCGTGGCGGCGTTGCCTTGTTGGTCATATTGATGGTGACCTCAAGCGGCTCATCCCCGCTTGACAGAGTGCATGTCTTCTTCGGGAACGCCTTGACCGAGGTCTTGGGTTCGTTGGTGCTCGATCTTTGGAAGGCGACACCCTTTCGAATTTTATGGCGGCATTTACACTCGAGCACCGCTTTGATCAATTTAGTACAAATGCAAGAGGATGCGGTTTACGGAGAGCTCGTCTCACGAGACTTCTTCCTACCCCAAAGACGATAGTACAACTCATCGGCATGAGTGCGGAGCAACCTACCGTGCGGCGACACAATCTCGGGTATAACGTCATCATCGGATGACGACGTCTCCATCGAGGTTGGGTCGGCGCCACGGAGTTTTTTTGAAAGCGCGCTTTAACGCGACGCTTTTGGCGCGACCTCTCACGGGCTTTTGACCTCGATCCAGAAACCGGTGGATTCTCCTACGGCTTCCGCTCGGCGAAGAGCTATCCCCAAGATTGAAGTTGTCCCGATCTCTTCGACAAGCTGCGGAGTTGACCTTTCACCTTGATCCAACCGAACCGGACCTAGGCGTTGAAACACTGAACCCTTATCGGAAAGGGGTGTGGTGTTGGCCGGAGTCTTTGTGGAAGGCGCCGGCTGCGTCAAGGAAAAAGCTCCCCGTGCGGGAGGTGAGTTCGACTTGCTTCTGGTGACTTCTTGGTCACCTCTGCTCCTTTAGGCTGTTGAGTAGCCTGAACCAACGCACGTGCACGCGTACGTAGGGCACAACGTTTTTGGATCCGCCCACGAGGTTGGGCGATCTCGCTTGCGAATCCATTCTTCTATCGGGCGGTTTAGAGGAGTTACCACCTATCTTCGTCTTCGGGCTCATGCCCCGTCGACTTCGATCCGCTTGTATCGGACACGGCCCATGGATTCTAACGCTTTATGTTGCAACAATGCGTTGTCGACGCCGTATGGCTCTCTCTTTGAGAGAGTCACATCGCCGGTGGACTTCTCCTCATTGGCGGAGGAGGAGATCAAATCGGGCCTTTGGATGGCGGGGGATCGCGTCATTGTTGTTGGCGGCGCGCAGGAGAGGCCGCCTTCGGTGGACGCTTGTGAGTCCTCCTGGTACGGAGGGCTTCTTCGCTACGGGGAAAGGAGTTGGATGAGGCGAGAGATAGGCCTCAAATTTCTCCGGTCGAGTCGTGATCGACCTCTTCGACACCGGATCGGAACTGGTCTGGACACAACGATCTCGGATGCAAGACCGGCTCCCATCGTGGTCGCCACTTGTTCTCGAAAGTCACTATCTTTTCATTGGTGAAATCATTCTACCTTGATGGGATTACAAATGAGTTTGAATAAAAATCACCTTTTATAAGGCTTTTACAATGAAAAAATGATAAAAATTACAACTTTCCTCCTTAGAACAAACGGATCCGCTTATCTGGATCTCGCTATGCGGGATTCTTTGCCCGTGTCGGATGTATTCCGTGGACCACGGCGATTCCTTTCCCAAGTGTTGATCAAGCGAGATGCGGATGCGGATCTAGATCTAAAATCCCTCCTTTTCGTGGGAATTCTTAGATCGATCGGATCGAGATCTAAGCGAATCTGAGATTAATTCGCCAAGGAACTAATCAACGTGAGTGAACGAGATCGCCAAGCGAACTCGTTACTTTTCTTCGGATCAAGGCCAAGCTTGATCCAAAGGATGATTTGTTGTTGTAGATCGGATCGAAAACTTTGGATCTCGAATCGCAAATCTCCCCGCGCAAGTCTAGATCTTGATCTCCTCTCCCTTGGAAATTCTCTAACCCTAGGCACACACAAGAGTTCTGGCTATCTCTCCTGCTTTTTATCTCACGACCCCGAAAATGAAACCCTAGCCGCCACCTTTATGGTGTGCAGCCGATGCGGGCGAAACCGGGCAAAAGCCCATTCGACCTTGGTGTCGCCCGCCGGACACCTCGGGTGTCTGCCGAAAGACACCACTGGTGTCTGCCAGCCGACACCTCCGGTGTCTGCCAGCGGAGACACCTCTAGTGTTCGGCCGAAGCGAGACACCTCGTGTCTCGCTTTTGACCGAACGCCGCGGGCTTCTCTCTCGCTGGTTTTCGAGCTTGATTTGAGGCTTCAAAGTCGGGTTTATCCCTTCGCTCGCACTCATGGCGCATCGGTTCACCAAGGTTCCTAATTAATGGCCTGAAAGGAGAGCTCTTTTCAAAAATCACTGGCTACGCCGACCGGGCAGGCGGGTTGGCCGCCTCTTGACTTCGCTAACGGACCAAACTCTGCGTAGGGCGCCTTGAGAGAGAGCGCTTATGCTTGCGCTCACTTGTTGTGTCGTCAACGGTTTGCCATTACTTCATCGGATGACTTGTCGATTATTCTCGTCATCACGAGCTACGTTCGGGGACTTATAGGTAATTTTCAACGCCTACAAAGGATAGAAGAATTCACTATGAGGAAAAACTTAGGAGATTACAATCTCTCTTCTTACAAGGAGATACTCTCTCTATTATTTTTTCTCTCACTCTTCTATATGCAGAGGAGTTGTTGTTTCTGGGATGAGTTTCTGAAGAAGAACTCTAGGCCTATTTATAGCTTTTGGAAAATCACTATTCAAAATATAATAATAATATTTTCTTATTGCTGCAGTGATTGCTACAGTAATTTTACTGTAGCAATACTTTCGGTGCAGCCGTTCTCGTTTTGTTTTGTTTTGGCGGGCCCCACGAGCCCGACAATAATAATAGTAACCATTGTTTTAAAAAGCTCCCATCTAACCCGTCTAGGTCTAGGTGGTACCTAGACCGATGCTTAGATCTTGGGAGTGCCTAGGGGCGGGGAGTCCGCTTACGCGGATTGTACCACTTAGGTCTTGGTCGTGATTTTCTCGTTACTGCATGCCTCCACTTCCTCCAATCACCTCTTCGAACAACATGATTATAGTGAATCTGATGTATTCAACGTTTCCAACCGTTACCGTTAATACCATTAATAAGAGAACATGTGATCAGCTGAACTTCTTGGATCAGTATTTTGGCCTCTCTAGTTGAGTTATGGATTTGAAACATGAGAACTATTTGCCAACGTACAGTTTTGGCCTTTTCTCTTACTTTTGATGGTTGTCCATCCACCTGCCTTATATGATCTGTACTATGATACCACCCTTATCTTTCTTGTTGCGTTTTAATCCATTCTTCAATGAGATGTAGCGCTCTTACAATAAGAGCCTCTCTACAACAGAAGTTTACTACTCTTTTCTTAAGGGTGATGATGAAAGCCTCCCAATTATCAAACACCTCCTCTAACTCCTCTTACCTTCATCAAAATCTCTATCACCACCTAAAAAAAGAAAGAAATTCTCTTGGGACTAGTGCCTAGGTGGTGTTAGCGAAACCTAGGTGTTAGTGCTTTCGATATCATTGATTATAATTAAAAAAAATGCCTAGGCATCTAGGCTCTAGGCGCCGTGTCCAATGCCTAGACAGCCTAGCACTTTCTGTAAGCTTGATAATAATAATAGTTATAAGGATACTAATAATATAGTAACATTGCAAGAACTATATTGAACAATATATCTAATCAAGGTAAATGAAACCTGTAAAAAGTATTAAGTTTAGCATACAGGTTTGACAATACACAACAACACATAGCAACAATAACAACTAATTACAAGACTCATTCAAAACTCTAGGTCCCTGCCAAAAATTGCTTATTAAAAGAGTTTCAACTACATATTCATAAAGAAGCATAAAGAACACCCAAGATGATACGGCAATTAATTTTGAGAGAAGCACGCCATTTAACAGTTTTCTGTTGTATATCTTCTCTTTACAGACAAAAGAAGGTGTAATGCTCCATTTATAGAAGCGCCATGCTTGCGACATTTCAATGAAATTGATTAAATCACCAAACCTGCAAGGGAAAATGAATGCAACTAAATACCCACATCTAATTGTACTTGCTAAACTCTGTTTCACCCCTTTAGATCTAAAAGTTGGAGCATTGAACTCGAGCTGGTCGTCTGGTTATAGCTCCCCCGACTAAGGCTTCCCTCGTCAAAAAAAAAACGAAAAAAAAAGAAGAGGTTGGAGCATTTCTTTAGAGATCCTAGTGCATCGTGAAACAAGAGCAGTGATAAAACTTTTGAACCATTCTTAAAAATTTAACTCGGAACATTACCCTCCAATGCAATTCTTCTATGTTTAAGCAGTTCTAGCAAGTGATATTCCTTTTCATTCTTATCATTTGAAGATGCCAAAGGTAAGAAATCAATAATCAATAATCAATCATCAGCACTGCTGAAACTGACAACTATTTGTATTGCAGTACTCACTTAGGCTATATGCATCAAACTACGAGATTTCTTCATATAATCATCATTAACAACGAAAACTCCTTTCCTATCTTACACTAGCTCAAACTCTAACAATTTGAAAATGGACCAGGTACCTATTTTCATCATCATCGCTCAGTTTCTATGTGGCTCTAGTTAGTAGCCCGATAAATTAGAATACCTGATTCTTTAATTATCTATGGTTGAGAGCGGATAACTCCTACTAAATGGCATCATTGGCCCTTGACAGGTGAAGGAATATTGGCAAGGTTTGGATTCTTTTGATAATTGGGAGGCTTTCATCATCACCCTTAAGAAAGGACTAGTAAACTTTTGTTGTAGAGAGGCTCTTATTGTAAGATAGCTACATCACATTGAAGAATGGCTTCGAAAGCAACAAGATAAGGGTGGTATCATAGTACAGAATATAAGGCAGGTGGATGGACAGCCATCAAAAGTAAAAGTAAAGGCCAAGACTGAAGTTGGCAAATAGTTCTCATGTTTCAAATCCATAACTCAACTAGAGAGGCCAAAATAATGATCCAAGAAGTTCAGCTGATTACATGTTCTCTAATTAATGGTATTAACGATAACGGTTGGAACCGTTGAATACATCAGATTCATTATAATCATGTTGTTCGAAGGGACTGCCGTATGAAGCATTTGATGTCATAGATTAGTAGGTGAATCTGATTTGCATAAACACTACATGTAATGAGATGCGGTTATAACATTAACATTAAAGTCAGAAGCATCAAGAGGATGTGTGTGCGCACGCCGTGTGTGTGAAACTGCGCAAAGAGCTAAGCAACTTTACAACATAACAAAGAACTTCAGGACATTATAGCTATCCCGGGGTTGGACGAATTGTGTGTGTGTGTGTGTCTGTCTGTCTGTGTGCATGAATATATGGTAGGCTTGTGTGCATTTCTGCAAGTGTACACTGTATAAGTATCATATTATGGATGAATAATTAGTTATTGTGTAAGTGAACCTGTTCCTGAACAAGGGTTGCCAAGATAAACAATATGACAAATATTTTTATTTCATATGCTAAGTACTTCATATATAAACTACTACATATATAAGTACAAGAAAATATATATAAAGTGTAAACACGTCTATACTAAATATAAGGTCTCTATAAGGAGTTAAAAGAAATTTTCAACTGGCAAAGCAATAACATCGAACAACAAAAAAAAGACAAACGTTTATCTAAACATTTTGTGACTTGGTACATGATCCTCTCCATCATCCAATTTTGTTAAGGGAAACTCTTCTATTTATGTTTTCCTTGTAATTTATCACACGACAGTTATCCTCATTACTGCACAGTAGGCATTATTGAAACAGATAATATGAAGCCCATAGGCCATTGTGTTTTATCTTCATTAATGTTCATTCTACCTTCTTAGCAAGCTCCTTGAATGGTTACAGGGGAAATTCTAACATGCATTTCCACCTTTAGGGTCAGGTTGGCGAATGAAATGGCTAGGCGGGACGATCTGGCAGGTTTGCACTAAATGGTTTTGGTTTGGACATTTACAGGTCCCAAAAGAAAACAGTTTAGTAACTATGCATACAAAAAATGGTGGTGGCTAAAATTTTAAACAAAATTGAGTTAAAATTGGGCCAGGTTTAGTCACGGCCCAATTTCTGTTATACTCACCCTTAGATTTGCAAGTTCTTCCAATTAATCCTTGTGATTCACCAGCACTTCATGATATTTACACTAGCATGGCAGAATGTGTCAGTAGAGTTCAAACTGCTTTCAAATGACTATCTGATTTCTATGCACCACAGTGCACTCTCTATCAAGTTCTCAAGAGGGGAGGTTCAGAAGCAGGAACAGAAACATATAACAATAAAAGAAATCAAATAAGTGTACCTGATATCTAACATCAGATAAGTATACCTGAAATCATAAGTAAAGAATGTTTTGATGCAAAGAAAATGAAAAGTAATTTTCAATGAAAAATTCCTACCTTTCTAAGTTTGAGACATACTGCTTGTGTCCAACTCAGTCACTATGAGAAGGGCACATATCTTGGTCCTCATTGCCAAACTTCCGGATGTCATAAAGTTGTTGGAAGCTAAAGATATTCTGCTTAGCAAATTGGCATGTCTATTCATGTTCAACAACACACACATGCTCATCTCTTTGAGACTCATTTAAACTCTTACACATCTTTATATTCTTTTTTTTTTTTCAAAAGTTGAAAAGCTTAAGTGTTTCGTACAAACTTTTCTCGAAGAAAAAACATTGGCCTATGCATTGTTTTAAAATTTCATCTGAATATGTTCATGTATTTCTCTGCATGCATGAACGTATATGTTCAAGTTTACATGTAATTATGTATGCATGCTCACTCATATGCATGTAATGATGTGTATATATGCACATATGTTATATATTATGTGGATGTAGATGTCTGCATACACATAATATGTACACACAAACAGGCTAAAACTTAGTGATGCATATTTTTTCGTCCCCGTGTATATGGAATGATGAGGGTTTGCTTGTTCAAACATTATTAGTTATAACCTTAATTGGGTCTGGAATATACAACTGCACATAAAAATAATTTATTCATGTTGAAGTAGATATACATCAGAATAAGATTGATCATCGCGGGACAGTTTTTAGACAGAACATATTTATTATAGCCAGATCATTCTGTTCTCTGATGACACAATAATTCACACACACATCTAAGAAGAAGGAAAGCTCGCAGCAACTTCTACATATTCATCTATACTTTCCTCACTAGAACGTCAAGCATTCACTTTGGGTTCCCATCCAGCAATCACGTACTGCTTCTCAGCTTTGGTCTTCTTGAAAGATTCCCGTTCAAAAAGCAGCTGCGCAAAATCCAAAAAGCAAATATACTTATAAGCTACTAGTTTTTCTTTTGAAAATGGCTAAATTGCAATTACATGCCGTATAGTTGCCCTCTTTTTTCCCCCTGTATCCCACATCAGAAGGATAGCATTGAAGCATATTTTGTGTTTAGTCATCGACGAGAATGGTGGTCTCATATGCATAGCATTGGTTTCATCAGGGACACGTATAGTTGCCCTCTTGTTTACCCAATGTTGCACGTTGGTGCCTTCTAGTTTCCCCAATGTTGCATATAACTACGCTCAGTTTGTAAATAACTTCACTTAAATACCCTAAAATTTCTAAAAGTTTCAGTTTAGTACCCTCTGTTATGTGATATTCTTGGATACGTAAAGAAAAGTTAACACTGTCTGGATTTTCTAACTATGGGGCATTCATCTACAACACTTAAATACTCTGGGCCATTTTTTTGCTCGGTTTTAAAGTAGGAGTCACTTAAGTGCAAGCTTAGTGAAACTCTAGGGCATTTAAATGCAATTTTAGCCTTTGCAAATTCATGTTTTGTTTTGATTTTGGATGGCAGGCTGAGCAATGGAAGTTAAGAGTTTTTTCTTTTCCCCCTCGCAAAATCAATCTTGATTAAGGTGTTCTTACATGAATGTGTAATGAAGTTAAGTTATGAGCTTATGATTTTAATTAAGTAAACAAGGGAAAGTATGGGTGCAAGGCATGGTTAATTATATCCTTAGCTTTAATTTTTGTATGATCTGAAACAGCCAGCCCCAAAATTTTGGGGAAAAAGCTTTGTTGTTGGTATATAAAACAGCCACAGTATCCAAAACGGTAACAAGTGAAGGGGTCAGATCTAAAAAGAATCTGTAGTATGGTAACAGATAATATACTTCCTATAGTTATGGAGTTTAAAGTTAAGAATTCTTTGTTACAACTGTTTGGAGGTATGCAACTGATTACACGGATTTCTAGAACTCTATATACTGCAGTTCTAGCCTCCTAAATAATTGACATTTAACTCTATGAACAGTAGAGTCTGGACAGAGAGCTTAGAGACCAAGAGAAGACATGACGTTATTTACAACAATCCACAGGAATCTTCATTGCTATTGTTAAGTTAGGAAAATTGACTTGATCCCATTGTGGGCCAACCCCCTTTATTATATAGATAGAGAAATAGTTCAAGATTACAAGTGTACCCGATGCGGGAGTAAAACACTTAACAAAGAAAATAGAGACTTAACTAAATAATACTCTCTGCCCCTTTATTATATAGATAGAGAAATAGTTCAAGATTACAAGTGTACCCGATGCGGGAGTAAAACACTTAACAAAGAAAATAGAGACTTAACTAAATAATACTCTCTGCCCCTTTATTATATAGATAGAGAAATAGTTCAAGATTACAAGTGTACCCGATGCGGGAGTAAAACACTTAACAAAGAAAATAGAGACTTAACTAAATAATACTCTCTGCCCCTTTATTATATAGATAGAGAAATAGTTCAAGATTACAAGTGTACCCGATGCGGGAGTAAAACACTTAACAAAGAAAATAGAGACTTAACTAAATAATACTCTCTGCCCCTTTATTATATAGATAGAGAAATAGTTCAAGATTACAAGTGTACCCGATGCGGGAGTAAAACACTTAACAAAGAAAATAGAGACTTAACTAAATAATACTCTCTGCCCCTTTATTATATAGATAGAGAAATAGTTATTATAGCCAGATCATTCTGTTCTCTGATGACACAATAATTCACACACACATCTAAGAAGAAGGAAAGCTCGCAGCAACTTCTACATATTCATCTATACTTTCCTCACTAGAACGTCAAGCATTCACTTTGGGTTCCCATCCAGCAATCACGTACTGCTTCTCAGCTTTGGTCTTCTTGAAAGATTCCCGTTCAAAAAGCAGCTGCGCAAAATCCAAAAAGCAAATATACTTATAAGCTACTAGTTTTTCTTTTGAAAATGGCTAAATTGCAATTACATGCCGTATAGTTGCCCTCTTTTTTCCCCCTGTATCCCACATCAGAAGGATAGCATTGAAGCATATTTTGTGTTTAGTCATCGACGAGAATGGTGGTCTCATATGCATAGCATTGGTTTCATCAGGGACACGTATAGTTGCCCTCTTGTTTACCCAATGTTGCACGTTGGTGCCTTCTAGTTTCCCCAATGTTGCATATAACTACGCTCAGTTTGTAAATAACTTCACTTAAATACCCTAAAATTTCTAAAAGTTTCAGTTTAGTACCCTCTGTTATGTGATATTCTTGGATACGTAAAGAAAAGTTAACACTGTCTGGATTTTCTAACTATGGGGCATTCATCTACAACACTTAAATACTCTGGGCCATTTTTTTGCTCGGTTTTAAAGTAGGAGTCACTTAAGTGCAAGCTTAGTGAAACTCTAGGGCATTTAAATGCAATTTTAGCCTTTGCAAATTCATGTTTTGTTTTGATTTTGGATGGCAGGCTGAGCAATGGAAGTTAAGAGTTTTTCTTTTCCCCTCATAAAATCAATCTTGATTAAGGTGTTCTTACATGAATGTGTAATGAAGTTAAGTTATGAGCTTATGATTTTAATTAAGTAAACAAGGGAAAGTATGGGTGCAAGGCATGGTTAATTATATCCTTAGCTTTAATTTTTGTATGATCTGAAACAGCCAGCCCCAAAATTTTGGGAAAAAGCTTTGTTGTTGGTATATAAAACAGCCACAGTATCCAAAACGGTAACAAGTGAAGGGTCAGATCTAAAAAGAATCTGTAGTATGGTAACAGATAATATACTTCCTATAGTTATGGAGTTTAAAGTTAAGAATTCTTTGTTACAACTGTTTGGAGGTATGCAACTGATTACACGGATTTCTAGAACTCTATATACTGCAGTTCTAGCCTCCTAAATAATTGACATTTAACTCTATGAACAGTAGAGTCTGGACAGAGAGCTTAGAGACCAAGAGAAGACATGACGTTATTTACAACAATCCACAGGAATCTTCATTGCTATTGTTAAGTTAGGAAAATTGACTTGATCCCATTGTGGGCCAACCCCCTTTATTATATAGATAGAGAAATAGTTCAAGATTACAAGTGTACCCGATGCGGGAGTAAAACACTTAACAAAGAAAATAGAGACTTAACTAAATAATACTCTCTGCCCCCTTTATTATATATATAGATAGAGAAATAGTTCAAGATTGCAAGTATACCCGATGTGGGACTAAAACACTTAACAAAGAAAATAGAGACTTAACTAAATAATACTTTCTGCTACCCTAATAGCTATACTGTATCGACTTTATCTAAATAACGCCACCGGCATATACAATTTGAAATGGCCTTAAAGAAGGGTTCGGCATATGAAAAGTTTAAAACAATAACTTTTATCTGAATACTTGACCAAAAAATTAACAAATATCAGAAAATTAGACAGTATATGGTACTGAAGTTAGCAGCATGAAGAAAATGCATACCTTCATGTATGCATGAACATGAGTCAAGTTTTCTGGGACATTCCAACCTTTGAAGTGGGAAAGGCAAGTCTCAAGATGGAACAACTTTGGTGCCAGACTTAAATCAACAGCAGAAATAGCTTCTCCATTAATAAATGGTCCCTGCCAATAGGAGATAATTTACTGTTATATAAGACAATCTTGTTTTCTAAGGCTTTGATTTAGAGTACGGGTTAGGTAGTCCATCTAGAAAACAAGTTTAAAGTTCGAGAACAAGTTAGAACATTATAAAATTTGGTGCATACATTGTCTTTGAGGTGTTGGTCTAGGGAACTCAGTTCATCAACCAACGCCTGCTCTGACCCATCATTAGGATCCTTGCTTTTCAAGAACTTGATGAATGAAGAAAATATCTTTGATCCCCTGAAATTCCAATATTCAACAGTTACAATTGCAGAGTGTTCTGGCCTTTCATAGCAACATCAAGCACTTTCTTTAACTAACAAAACAGGCATATAGATGTGGCTGGAACCAATTGTGTATGTACTTCCCATGGGTTCTAGCGGATGAAGATCGCAAAAGCACTCAAGTGAATTATCAGATTCTTAAGAATATGATGCAATTAATTCCCAAAAAAATGAATGTCCCAGTTTTCCAAATGAAAGGTGTAATATAAAATAAGAAAATGCTCACAAAATTCATTGACCTTTTAGTGCTACTACATAGAATAAAAAAGAGCAGTTTCCATGGAAAGAAAAGGAATCGCTGTAACTTGATATCGAGTACATGCTAAGTTTGAAACTGCAATCTCATTGCAGAATGCTTGGATTTGTGATATATAGTTACTTGTAGTTAATTATATTGAAACACTTTCATGTCAGTACATACCGATCTCCACTGTAGCAATTCATGGTTTGTTCACTTAGTAACTGAAAGAATCAGTAGCTCATTTATCTAGCCCTAAATATTGTGCTCAATCAGCTGAGAAGTTAGTTATATAACAAATGAAAGCATTTCTTGTGTCTTACATGATTACAAGTTGACAAAATCCTGGTAATACTTGATCAGTTTATTGTCTTCTTCCCTCTGATTCAGGATTATACTCTAATATGAATCTCTAACAAACTAGCCACCCATTGATGAGGTTTGATAAATACATCTTGGCAATAAGATGAAGTACTTAATTTCATCCACCAATTTAACCAAAAGCTAAAGTTCATTTCTTTCTATCGGGATATACTCACACACAAATCCACGAAATAATAGTGATTTAAAGTAAAATTGATAATGCAAGCATGCCCAAGTTAAACACTTACATCATCTAATATCTTATCAAATGAGTATAACCAAATCAAACAGAAATATCACAACTTTGCTAAACAGACGAAATCCTAATTTGGAATGACCATAGATGAGTTTTGGAGGAGTGCAAATGAAGAAATCCAAGATTCAAGAAATAGGAGACTTCCTCTCTATTTCTTATATTTATCGAGGGCTAAGGACCCTTAACTACAGGATGTATTCCAGCCTACTTATACAAGAATAATCACAACCAAGTAGGATATATTTATAGTAGCTGTCATATTTGAGCATGTCCCATATGTGCTACCAATGATTCTAATGATGTCTCATTTTCTTCCAATAATAGCCAACAAATTTAGCAAGTCTGTAATGTGGTACATCTAGCTAATAACGCCGGGTTTACTTCTTGGTACAACTCAAAATTGATTGCTGATTTATGGTTACTTGTAGTTAATTATATTGAAACACTTTCATGTCAGTACATACCGATCTCCACTGTAGCAATTCATGGTTTGTTCACTTAGTAACTGAAAGAATCAGTAGCTCATTTATCTAGCCCTAAATATTGTGCTCAATCAGCTGAGAAGTTAGTTATATAACAAATGAAAGCATTTCTTGTGTCTTACATGATTACAAGTTGACAAAATCCTGGTAATACTTGATCAGTTTATTGTCTTCTTCCCTCTGATTCAGGATTATACTCTAATATGAATCTCTAACAAACTAGCCACCCATTGATGAGGTTTGATAAATACATCTTGGCAATAAGATGAAGTACTTAATTTCATCCACCAATTTAACCAAAAGCTAAAGTTCATTTCTTTCTATCGGGATATACTCACACACAAATCCACGAAATAATAGTGATTTAAAGTAAAATTGATAATGCAAGCATGCCCAAGTTAAACACTTACATCATCTAATATCTTATCAAATGAGTATAACCAAATCAAACAGAAATATCACAACTTTGCTAAACAGACGAAATCCTAATTTGGAATGACCATAGATGAGTTTTGGAGGAGTGCAAATGAAGAAATCCAAGATTCAAGAAATAGGAGACTTCCTCTCTATTTCTTATATTTATCGAGGGCTAAGGACCCTTAACTACAGGATGTATTCCAGCCTACTTATACAAGAATAATCACAACCAAGTAGGATATATTTATAGTAGCTGTCATATTTGAGCATGTCCCATATGTGCTACCAATGATTCTAATGATGTCTCATTTTCTTCCAATAATAGCCAACAAATTTAGCAAGTCTGTAATGTGGTACATCTAGCTAATAACGCCGGGTTTACTTCTTGGTACAACTCAAAATTGATTGCTGATTTATGGTTTTCTAAAGTAAAATTTCCTCTTTTCACCAACTTTACCTAAAACAAAAACATAAATAATTTAATATTTAAAAAAAAAGGAAATGATATAAGAATCATACACTGATGCAAATTCTGGTGGAGTCACCAGAGATGGATTCGGGTACTTCTCCTCTAAAATCTGAGTGATCACATCAGAATCAGGGACCCATTTCCCATCGTCGCATTTGAGGACCGGAACTTTCCCTTCAGGACTAATCTCCAAAAACCTAATTTTTCCCCCCAAAAATTAAAAATCAATTCAAAAACTAACCCCAATTAGTGATTGCTATCAATGAGAGCTAGAGCTAGAGCTATAGAGAGAGAGAGAGATCACAGTTCACCATTCGGGCTTGTTGCTGACGTCAATCAACTTCATCTCATAGGGCACGTTCTTCTCTTCTAGGGTTAGGAGAACCCTTTGGCTAAAAGGGCCTAACAGAAACATTTTTGAAAAAAAAAATTTAGGAGAGAGAAGATTTAGAGAGAGAGAGAGAGAGAGGGTTCTAGAGAGAGAATTACAGTCGCCGAGGATCTCAGGAGCCCCGACGGCGGCCTTGACGCAGACTTCGAGAGGAGCAGTGGACGCCATTAGCGAGCAATTCGAGCTCTGTAGAGAGAGAGTAGATTGAAGCTTGGAAGCGTTTGAACAAGGAGGGGTTAATTTATAGAAAGCGCGGGGAACAAAAATGTCAGCTTCAGAAATGATTGGGGCTTTTTGCATAAAGGCACTAGTCTTTTACTTTTTATTTTTTGACGAAAATACTTTTAGTCTTTGCTTAATTTGCAAACTTTGTCGAGCTTAGCAAGAAAACTTCTAAGAAATTTGCTATTTTCCATAGATTTGTTCTAAATCCACAAAATAATAGTGATTTAAAGTAAAATTGATAATGCAAGCATGCCCAAGTTAAACACTTACATCATCTAATATCTTATCAAATGAGTATAACCAAATCAAACAGAAATATCACAACTTTGCTAAACAGACGAAATCCTAATTTGGAATGACCATAGATGAGTTTTGGAGGAGTGCAAATGAAGAAATCCAAGATTCAAGAAATAGGAGACTTCCTCTCTATTTCTTATATTTATCGAGGGCTAAGGACCCTTAACTACAGGATGTATTCCAGCCTACTTATACAAGAATAATCACAACCAAGTAGGATATATTTATAGTAGCTGTCATATTTGAGCATGTCCCATATGTGCTACCAATGATTCTAATGATGTCTCATTTTCTTCCAATAATAGCCAACAAATTTAGCAAGTCTGTAATGTGGTACATCTAGCTAATAACGCCGGGTTTACTTCTTGGTACAACTCAAAATTGATTGCTGATTTATGGTTTTCTAAAGTAAAATTTCCTCTTTTCACCAACTTTACCTAAAACAAAAACATAAATAATTTAATATTTAAAAAAAAAAGGAAATGATATAAGAATCATACACTGATGCAAATTCTGGTGGAGTCGTCAGAGATGGATTCGGGTACTTCTCCTCTAAAATCTGAGTGATCACATCAGAATCAGGGACCCATTTCCCATCGTCGCATTTGAGGACCGGAACTTTCCTTCAGGACTAATCTCCAAAAACCTAATTTTTCCCCCCAAAAATTAAAAATCAATTCAAAAACTAACCCCAATTAGTGATTGCTATCAATGAGAGCTAGAGCTAGAGCTATAGAGAGAGAGAGATCACAGTTCACCATTCGGGCTTGTTGCTGACGTCAATCAACTTCATCTCATAGGGCACGTTCTTCTCTTCTAGGGTTAGGAGAACCCTTTGGCTAAAAGGGCCTAACAGAAACATTTTTGAAAAAAAAAAAATTTAGGAGAGAGAAGATTTAGAGAGAGAGAGAGGGTTCTAGAGAGAGAATTACAGTCGCCGAGGATCTCAGGAGCCCCGACGGCGGCCTTGACGCAGACTTCGAGAGGAGCAGTGGACGCCATTAGCGAGCAATTCGAGCTCTGTAGAGAGAGAGAGTAGATTGAAGCTTGGAAGCGTTTGAACAAGGAGGTTAATTTATAGAAAGCGCGGGGGACAAAAATGTCAGCTTCAGAAATGATTGGGGCTTTTTTGCATAGAGGCACTAGTCTTTTACTTTTTATTTTTTGACGAAAATACTTTTTAGTCTTTGCTCAATTTGCAAACTTTGTCGAGCTTAGCAAGAAAACTTCTAAGAAATTTGCTATTTTTCCATAGATTTGTTCTAATTTGATCTTCACATAGCTAATTAAAATATGCATATTTCTCTAGTAAATTATAATTAACAAAAAAGTAATGATCATACGGTATATGTACACACGTGCATATACATATCTTATCGAGTTCTACATATACATACACATCAGTTTTCAATAGTGTGTTAACATACATCGTTACACAGTAAATGATACGGGAAAAAATAAATAAATCATCATAATAATGCGCGCGGTTGGAAGATGTTCACAATTGGATTGATTGCAATCTTCTTATTCTCACAAAACTATATATGGCCTAAATTTACTTGACCTTATAATCTTCGTTTTGTTATACATTTTGAGATTTATTTGAGTAGTATCAACTTAAAATTTGTTACATATATAATCAAATCTCAGAATTTTCTTCAACCTCTACATCAAATCTCTGATCGAGTTTATTAGAATACGAATAACGCCCAAGCATAAACATATCTGAATTGTTTGTGTTTCACCATTTTGTTAACCATGTATTTGTTTGTTTTATTAAAAATCAAACATCCAATATAAGATCATATTATTTTACTTTGATAAATGTTGGGATGCGGGGTCAACGCTCGCAAGCCGCGGAAGCGATATCACCCGAGAGAAGTCTTTGATATATTCCCGTCTCACGAAGGAAACAAGAATAGAAAGTAAAATATCCCAACAAAGTGAGATATCTACTCTTCCTCTCAACGATCTTGAGGGTGAATCAAGGGAACCTACAAACAATAGCAAATTCACAGCAAAACAGTAAAGACACGAGATTTACGTGGTTCGGCAAAATTGCCTACGTCCATGGGAGGGGGTGAGGGGAGATTTGACTATAAAGAACACCGACGACTTGTACAATCCACAATCTCGTCCCAAAGAAAAAGCTTTGATTTTTACCCAAGAGAAATTGACCTTTCTCTTGTAAAATCTCTCCAAGCTCTCTTTTTTTCCTTTCTAGCCGCCGCCAAAAAACCCTTGCTTTTTCTCCCTTTTTCTTCACTTTTCTCCACACCACAAATCCTAAGTTTAATTCCCTATTTAAAGGGAAACAAACTCCTCCTCCCCTTTAACTTGGCCGATGTGGGACTAAAATTTTTTTTGTTTTGTTTTGTTTTTCTTCTCGCGGTCGCGCACAGGAAAGAACGGGGGGGCTGAGGGTGCATCCCACGTGGGTGGCCCCCACCCACGTGGGATGTTCCCCCTACGTTCACAATTCTCCACCTCGTACATCATTTGATAAACCTCAAATTTTGGACGAACACTAGAAGAACACCGCGAACATTACTAGAGAGATCTCCATCAGCCAAACCAGGCCAATCCAGCTGCACCATTATATCATGGTTGCCTACGTACCCTCCACCGGGATCAAGCTAACCGTAGTTATGTAATTCTCCGTATAATCTTCACCTCACCCCATCACCGCCCCGAAGGGCCATGCCCTCTTGGGCAGATCAACACGGGTTGATATGAAGCAAGTCCAAGCAATATTTAAACTTGCTACCTGTGACCACCTTGGTTAACATGTCTGCGGGATTCTCATTCGTGTGTACCTTCATGAGAGAAATATCGCCTTCCTCTATGACATCCTGCACGAAATGATACCTGACATCGATATGCTTGGTACGAGCATGATGAACTTGATTCTTCGCCAAGTGAATTGCACTCTGACTGTCGCACCACAAGTTCGCGTTCTCTTGCTCAATCCCCAAATCATCTAGAAGACCCGACAACCACAATGCTTCCTTCACTCCCTCTGCCATGGCCATATACTCAGCCTCTGTAGTAGAAAGTGTCACAGTAGCTGTAACATCGATCGCCAACTAACCGAGCCCCATGTATCCCGAATACATAACCGGTAGTAGATCGCCGTCTATCTAGATCGCCCATAATCGAGTCCACAAACCCATCAATCGACATGTTTCTCCACCAAAATCTGGACCGTATCAGCGGTACCCTTTAAGTACCTCGGGACCCACTTCACCGCTTCCCGGTCGCTTTTCGGATTCGCCATGAATCTACTAACCACACCGACCGCTTAGAAATATCCGGCGTGTACACACCATTGCGCATATTGGCGCTAAGCGCACTAGCATAGGGAACACGCTCCATATCGCCTTCTCTTCCATTGTAGTGGAGATTGTTTACCGAAGCCTAAAGTGTGGAGCCAATGGAGTCACCACCGACTTAGCACTTTGCATCCCGAACCTCGCGATCACCCGATCTATGTAGCCCTTCGACTCAAGAATAATCGTCGGTTCGCGCTCTCTTCTAATCTCCATACCGGTATTTTCCTAGTACCATGTCCTTCATCTCGAACTCTTCACCAAGTTGAGATTTCGACCTATCTATCTCCACCCCTCTTAGAAGCAATAAACATGTCATCCACATATAAAAGGAGATAGATATAATTACCTTCACGAAGCTTCTGGATGTAAACGCAACAATCATAGTCACTTCGGGAAAACCCATGCTTCAGCATGAAGGAGTCAAATCGCTTGTACCACTGTCGAGGAGATTATTTCAATCTATACAGTGACTTCTTCAAACGACACACATGATCCTCCTTATCCTTAACCTTGTAGCCCTCGGGTTGATGCATGTAGATCTTTTCATCCAAGTCTCCACAAGAAGGCCGTTTAACATCGAGTTGTTCCGACTCAAGATCACCATGAGCAACAATATTCAATAGCACCCGAATAGAGGTGTGTTTCACCACCGAGAGAAACAAACTCCTCCTCCCCTTTAACTTGGCCGATGTGGGACTAAAATTTTTTGTTTTGTTTTGTTTTTCTTCTCGCGGTCGTGAGAGCGAGTGAGGGTGCATCCCGTGGGTGGCCCCACCCGTGGGATGTTCCCTACGTTCACAATTCTCCACCTCGTACATCATTTGATAAACCTCAAATTTTGGACGAACACTGAAGAACACCGCGAACATTACTAGAGATCTCCATCACCAAACCAGCCAATCCAAATGCACCATTATATCATGGTTGCCTACGTACCCTCCAGGGATCAAGCTAACCGTAGTTATGTAATTCTCAGTATAATCTTCACCTCACCCCATCAGCCGAAGAACCATGCCCTCTTAGGCGGATCAACACGGGTTGATATGAAGCAAGTCCAAGCAATATTTAAACTTGCTACACGTGACCACCTTGGTTAACATGTCTGCGGGATTCTCATTCGTGTGTACCTTCATGAGAGAAATATCGCCTTCCTCATGACATCACGCGAAATGATACGACATCGATATGCTTGAATGCGAGCATGATGAACTTGATTCTTCGCCAAGTGAATTGCACTCTGACTGTCGCACCACAAGTTCGCGTTCTCTTGCTCAATCCCCAAATCATCTAGAAGACCCGACAACCACAATGCTTCCTTCACTCCCTCTGCCATGGCCATATACTCAGCCTCTGTAGTAGAAAGTGTCACTGTAGCCTGTAACATCGATCGCCAACTAACCGGAGCCCCATGTATCCTGAATACATAACCAGTAGTAGATCGCCGTCTATCTAGATCGCCCGCATAATCAGAGTCCACAAACCCATCAATCTGACATGTTTCTCCACCAAAATACAGACCCGTATCAACGGTACCCTTTAAGTACCTCAGGACCCACTTCACTGCTTCCCAGTGCGCTTTTTCCGGATTCGCCATGAATCTACTAACCACACTGACCGCTTGTGAAATATCTGGGCGTGTACACACCATTGCGTACATTAAGCTGCTAACTGCACTAGCATAGGGAACACGCTCCATATCGCCTTCTCTTCGTAGTGGGAGATTGTTTACCGAAGCCTAAAGTGTGGAGCGATGGAGTCACCACCGACTTAGCACTTTGCATCGAACCTCGCGATCACGATCTATGTAGCCCTTCGACTCAAGAATAATCGTCGGTTCGCCCGCTCTCTTCTAATCTCCATACCGGTATTTTCCTAGCGGCCCATGTCCTTCATCTCGAACTCTTCACCAAGTTGAGATTTGACCTATCTATCTCCACCGCTCTTAGAAGCAATAAACATGTCATCCACATATAAAGGAGATAGATATAATTACCTTCACGAAGCTTACGGATGTAAGCGCAACAATCATAGTCACTGCGGGAAAACCCATGCTTCAGCATGAAGGAGTCAAATCGCTTGTACCACTGTCGAGGAGATTATTTCAATCTATACAGTGACTTCTTCAAACGACACACATGATCCTCCTTATCCTTAACCTTGTAGCCCTCAGGTTGATGCATGTAGATCTTTTCATCCAAGTCTCCGTACAAGAAGGCCGTTTTAACATCGAGTTGTTCCAGCTCAAGATCACCATGAGCAACAATATTCAATAGCACCCGAATAGAGGTGTGTTTCACCACCAGAGAAAAGATCTCATTGTAATCCACACCCTCTCTCTGTGCAAAACCCTTAGCCACTAGCCTCGCCTTGTACCTTGTACCGCCGAGCTCGGAAAGATCTTCCTTTCTTTTATACACCCACTTACAACCAATAGCTTTTCTTCCTACGGGCAATGTGACCACCTCCCATGTTTGGTTCTTCCGGAGAGATTCCATCTCCTCCTCCATCGCAGCCAACCAACTCTCACTATCTTTATCCCGTATAGCTTCCTTGAAGGAGACCGGCTCGTCCTCCTCCACCGAGAGTGCGTATTCAACCAAATTAACCTGCCCATAGTGCTTAAGGGGTTGATCAGCCCCCGGCTTCTGTACATGCTTGTATGCTCGCCTTGACCTAGTGAAAGCCAAACTATCCTCGAGCTGCTGTTGTTGTAGTGCCTGTGTATTCTCTGAACCTCCTCCCCGCCAAGCTCATCATCTACGACTTCCCACTTGAACACGACTAGAACACGGTTGGTCTTTAGGTTCTATTTCAAGAACACGAGACTTAGAAGTCTCATCGGTCCTAACACCATCATCCTTGGCTCTAGCAATCATGAATTTCTCATCAAAGGTAACATCCTGGCGATCACGAACTTTGAATCTTCCAGACACCAAAGGCGATAGCCTTTACGCCTTCGCATATCCCAAGAATATTACCTTCTTGGCCCTCGCGTCAAGCTTTCCCTCGTTGGCGTGATAGTAGGCGGTACATCGAAAATTCCGAGCCTATCATAATCGCATGCTCCACGACCACACCCATAGGTGTATCACCATCAATATCGCCTTCTCTTCGTAGTGGGAGATTGTTTACCGAAGCCTAAAGTGTGGAGCCAATGGAGTCACCACCGACTTAGCACTTTGCATCGAACCTCGCGATCACCGATCTATGTAGCCCTTCGACTCAAGAATAATCGTCGGTTCGCCCGCTCTCTTCTAATCTCCATACCGGTATTTTCCTAGCGGCCCATGTCCTTCATCTCGAACTCTTCACCAAGTTGAGATTTCACCTATCTATCTCCACCACGCTCTTAGAAGCAATAAACATGTCATCCACATATAAAGGAGATAGATATAATTACCTTCACGAAGCTTCGGATGTAAACGCAACAATCATAGTCACCGGAAAACCCATGCTTCAAAGATGAAGGAGTCAAATCGCTTGTACCTTGTCGAGGAGATTATTTCAATCTATCTGATGACTTCTTCAAGCGACACACATGATCCTCCTTATCCTTAACCTTGTAGCCCTCGGGTTGATGCATGTAGATATTTTCATCCAAGTCTCCGTACAAGAAGGCCGTTTAACATCGAGTTGTTCCGACTCAAGATCACCATGAGCAACAATATTCAATAGCACGAATAGAGGTGTGTTTCACCACCGAGAAAAGATCTCATTGTAATCCACACCCTCTCTCGTGCAAAACCCTTAGCCACTAGCCTCGCCTTGTACCTTGTACCGCCGAGCTCGGAAGATCTTCCTTTCTTTTATACACCCACTTACAACCAATAGCTTTTCTTCCTACGGGCAATGTGACCACCTCCCATGTTTGGTTCTTCCGGAGAGATTCCATCTCCTCCTCCATCGCAGCCAACCAACTCTCACTATCTTTATCCCGTATAGCTTCCTTGAAGGAGACCGGCTCGTCCTCCTCCACAGAGTCGTATTCAACCAAATTAACCCGCCCATAGTGCTTAAGGGGTTGATCAGCCCGGCTTACGTACATGCTTGTATGCTCGCCTTGACCTAGTGAAAGCCAAACTATCCTCATTTCTTTGTTGTTGTAGTGCTGTGTATTCTCTGCTGAACCTCCTCTGCTCAAGCTCATCATCTACGACTTCCCACTTGAACACGACTAGAACCTGGTTGGTCTTTAGGTTCTATTTCAAGAACCTGAGACTTAGAAGTCTCATCAGTCCTAACACCATCATCCTTGGGCGCTCTAGCAATCATGAATTTCTCATCAAAGGTAACATCCTGGCGATCACGAACTTTGAATCTTCCGTACACCAAAGGCGATAGCCTTTACGCCTTCGCATATCCCAAGAATATTACCTTCTTGGCCCTCGCGTCAAGCTTTCCCTCGTTGGCGTGATAGTAGGCGGTACATCGAAAATTACGAGCCTATCATAATCGCATGCTCCACGACCACACCCATAGGGTGTATCACCATCAATATCGAATGTGGTGAGCGGTTCCGCGATGTAACAAGTCAGTAGCCACCGCTTACGCCCACCATTCGTTGCCCGATCAGTATGATCGCATACTCATTGTTTTCTCCTGCAATGTTGGTTCGGTCTCTCTGCGACCCCATTCTGGCGTGGTGTTGACTGTTGTCGGTGTCGAACAATTCCCTCGATCCGCAGAACTCCTTGAAAGCACCATCGTATACTCAGATCGTTATCGGATCTCGGTGTCTTCAATTTCTTTCGATCTGTTCTCAACCATTGTTTTCCACTTCTTGAATGTCTCGAACACCTCATTCTTATGCTTCAGAAAATAAATCCAAGCATACCTCGAATAGTCATCTATGAACGAAACAAAATATCTGGAACCACCCTTGAAAGTTGTCTGAGCCGGACCCCAAACATCCGTGTGTACATAATCTATCCTTTCTCTTCTTCTAATCCAAGGACCAAAAGGAGGATTAGATTAAGATCAGGAGTTGTTGGTTTCTATTTTATTTCTTTTTCATTTTCTTTCTTGTTCATTTAATTGCTTTGTAGCTTAGATTTACTTTCATGCAATTTAATTTCATGCAATTTACTTTCATCCAATGTATTTAATTTTTGTATTTACTTTCTAGAATAGATTTTTCTTTTCTTTAATTCACCTTGAGGCTAGAACCCTCTAGGAAATTACCTCTTTTCTAAGTGTGGAGCTAATACTTGTGGGATCCCTAGAGATTGTTTGAAACTAGCTAACAAATCCAACTCATTCTTGTGAGATTGAGATAAGCTAAGTGGATCTACTCTAGATTCCTCATATCTTTAATTAATCATCCATACTTTACATTCTTAATTTTCCTCTTATCCTTATTTTTTATTTGTTGTCTTTCTCCTCTCTTAATATCTTTTTCTTTTATTTACACAAATCACAATCACCCTCCTTCTCTCACTCATTTTCTTTTATTTTCACTTTACCACTTCCATCTTTAAACCCCTCACACTCATTTTCTTCCTCGTTTTATCACACACATTTTCTAAATCTCTCCACTCTCATTTTCTTCCTCGTTTTATTAGCATAATCCACAATCCACTCTCTTATCTCTCACGAACCACTTTCACCATTTTCTCACTTTCATTTTATTTGAATAACTCCTAATTGTCATGCGCATAATTTGAGAACCAAAACTTGAACAAAACTCTTTCTACTTTCCGTTCCTCGTGGGATCGATAATCTTAAATACTATAACTTGATAAAGGTTGTATACTTGCAACTAAGGTAATCACTCAAAATTTACCCATCAAGTTGTCCAGTGTCGAACAATTCCCTCCTGATCACAGAACTCCTTGAAAGCACCATCTGTATACTCTGTATCGTTATCAGATCTCAGTGTCTTCAATTTCTTTCCCGTCCTGTTCTCAACCATTATTTTCTACTTCTTGAATGTCTCGAACACCTCATTCTTATGCTTCAGAAAATAAATCCAAGCATACCTCGAATAGTCATCTATGAACGAGACAAAATATCTGGAACCACCCTTGAAAGTTGTCTGAGCCGGACCCCAAATATCCGTGTGTACATAATCTAGTATCCCTCGCTCTTAGACTTCTTTGTTGGCTGGACCTGTGTGACTTTCCATACACACAATCCTCGCAAAAATTCATGCTAGGTTCCTTGATTCTTGGCCAGACCCTCTTTACCAAGCGTAACTAGACCCTTCTCGACATATGCCCAAGCCGCCTATGTCATAACCGTGTGCTCACATGGATCTCCACCACTTTCTTTAGTTCTAACCGCTGCATCTCCCGTCACCGTCGTACCTGAGAGAGTATATAAATTACCGTGACGAACACCCTTCATCACTATAAGGGAACCCCGAACAACCTTATTCACTCCGTTCTCGTAATAATTTTGCAACCGCCGAGTCCAATGCACCAACCGAGATAAGATTCTTCCGCAAGTCGGGAACATGCCTCACATCCGTCAAGGTTCGAACCACTCCATCATGCATCTTGATTTTGATATTACCTAGCCCCACCGTTTTACAAGCATGGTTGTTCCCCATCAATACGGTTCCACCATCAATGCCTCTGTAGGTAGTAAACCACTTCCTATTTGGACACATATGGTAAGAGCAACCAGAATCAAGTATCCACTTTCCGGAGATATCCTCGCCACCCGTGACGACATAGCACTCCTTATTGCTCTCTTCCTCTGAAACGTAGCTCGCCTCTTCCTTGCCCTCTCTTCTCTCAGTCTTGTTGTTGTTCTTCTTCTTTCCACCTACTCTCTTATTTGGACAGTCGACCTTAAAATGCCCAACTTCACCGCATTTGAAACACGATTTTCCCGCAAGAGGTCTCGATTTAGATATAGACTTTCCTCCCTTACTTTTTCCTCGCTCATTGCTCCTTCCTCTAGCAAACAATCCCTGCGCTTGTTCTTTGTTACCACCAGTAGTCATGTCACTGGTTGCAATCTTCCAAAGGTCATTCGCTAGAAGCGCCGTTCTAGTCTCATCCATCTTCAAATTGTCTCCTACAAGCATCAGTGTTTGCACCAGGTTCTTATAAGACTTCGGCAGAGACAGAAGTAGTAGAAGCGCCTGATCCTCATCTACAACTTTCACATCTATGTCTTTCAAGTCTGATATGATCTTATCAAACTTGTTGATGTATTTTCGGATTGATGAGCCCTCCTCCATCTTGTAAGTATACAATTTAGATTTTAAATAGATCCGGTTCGTTAGACTCTTCATTATGAAGGTACTTTCTAACTTCGACCACACGCCCGCAGCCGTTTTCTCTCCATCTACCAAGAAAGCTACATCCCTTTCAAGGCATAGGATAATCGACGCCCGTGCTTCCAGATTCAGCCCTCCTAACATATCCTATTCTTTTCTTCCAAAGCCTTGTACAATTTTTTAAATCGGTGAGTTTTTCATCGCATCCTCCAATAGGAAAAATCATTCTTCCCATTGAACTTTTCAATCTCGAATTTTCCTACTTTGACCGATTTACTAGTAGGCGCCATTCTCGTTTGTATTAATAAATCCGTAAATTCTCGAACGATTAACCTCAAATCAAGTTACACCACTTCCAATCAATAACACTGACAATTGGATTGTTGGGATGGGGTCAATCACGCACGGGCGATATCATCGAGAGAAGTCTTTGATATATTCTCGTCTCTAAGGAAACAAGAATAGAAAGTAAAATATCCCAACAAAGTGAGATATCTACTCTACTTTCAACGATTCGTGATCGAATCGAACCTACAAACAATAAAGAAATTCATAGCAAAACAAGAATAGTCATCTATGAGCGAGACAAAATATCCGGAACCACCCTTGAAAGTTGTGCGGTGGGACCCCAAATATCCGTGTGTACATAATCTAGTATCCCTCGCTCTTAGACTTCTTTGTTGGCTGGACCTGTGTGACTTTCCATACACACAATCCTCGCAAAATTCATGCTAGGTTCCTTGATTCTTGGCCAGACCCTCTTTACCAAGCGAGAACTAGACCCTTCTCGACATATGCCCAAGCCGCCTATGTCATAACCGTGTGTGCTCACATGGATCTCCACCACTTTCTTTAGTTCTAACATTTGCATCTCCGTCACCGTCGTGCACGAGAGTATATAAATTACCGTGACGAACACCCTTCATCACTATAAGGGAACCCGAACAACCTTATTCACTCCGTTCTCCGTAATAATTTTGCAACTGCCGGAGTCCAATGCACCAACTGAGATAAGATTCTTCCGCAAGTCGGGAACATGCCTCACATCCGTCAAGGTTCGAACCACTCCATCATGCATCTTGATTTTGATATTACCTAGCCCACCGTTTACAAGCATGGTTGTTCCCCATCAATACGGTTCCACCATCAATGCCTCGTAGGTAGTAAACCACTTCCTATTTGGACACATATGGTAAGAGCAACCGAATCAAGTATCCACTTTCCGGAGATATCCTCGCCACCCGTGGCGACATAGCACTCCTTATTGCTCTCTTCCTCGAAGCGTGGCTTCGCCTCTTCCTTGCCCTCTCTTCTCTCGGTCTTGTTGTTGTTCTTCTTCTTTCCACCTACTCTCTTATTTGGACGGTCGACCTTAAAATGCCCAACTTCACCGCATTTGAAACACGATTTTCCGCAAGAGGTCTCGATTTAGATATAGACTTTCCTCCTTACTTTTCCTCGCTCATTGCTCCTTCCTCTAGCAATCAATCCTGCGCTTGTTCTTTGTTACCACCGGTAGTCATGTCACCGGTTGCAATCTTCAAGGTCATTCGCTAGAAGCGCCGTTCTAGTCTCATCCATCTTCAAATTGTCTCCTACAAGCATCGGTGTTTGCACAGGGTTCTTATAAGACTTGACAGTAGTAGAAGCGCTGATCCTCATCTACAACTTTCACATCTATGTCTTTCAAGTCCGATATGATCTTATCAAACTTGTTGATGTATTTTGGATTGATGAGCCCTCCTCCATCTTGTAAGTATACAATTTAGATTTTAAATAGATCCGGTTCGTTAGACTCTTCATTATGAAGGTACTTTCTAACCGACCACACGCCCGCGTACCGCTTCCATCTACCAAGAAAGCTACATCCCTTTCAAGGCATAGGATAATCGGCGCCGTGCTTCGAGATCCGACTCCTCCCGATCCTCATCGGACATATCCTTGTGCTTCTTCTCTTTTCCGGCCAAAGCCTTGTACAATTTTTGCGAAATCAGTGAGTTTTTCATCTGCATCCTCCAATAGGAAAAATCATTCTTCCCATTGAACTTTTCAATCTCGAATTTTCCTACTTTGACCGATTTACTAGTAGACGCCATTCTCCGTTTGTATTAATAAATCCGCTTCTCTCAGAAATTACCGAGCACCACCTTAAATCGAAGTTACACCACTTCCAATCAATAATGTACTCGATACCAATTGTTGGGATCGCGGGGTCAGCCGCGCGCAGCGCGAGCGATATCATCCGAGAGAAGTCTTTGATATATTCTCGTCTCACGAAGGAAACAAGAATAGAAAGTAAAATATCCCAACAAAGTGAGATATCTACTCTTACTTTCAACGATCTTGGGGTGAATCGAGGAACCTCAAACAATAGCAAATTCATAGCAAAACAAGAAAGACACGAGATTTACGTGATTCTAAGAAATTGCCTACGCCCACTGAGGGGAGGGAGATTGACTATAAAGAACACCGACGACTTGTACAATCCACAAGTAGTCACAAATAAAAACTTTAATTTTACCCAAGAGAATTGACCTTTCTCTTGTAAAATCTTCCATTTCTCTCTTTTTCTTTCTAGCAAAGCCAAAAACCCTAAATTTTTCTCCCTTTTTCTTCACTTTTCTCCACACCACAAATCCTAGATTTAATTCCCTATTTAAAGGGAAACAAACTCCTCCTCCCCTTTAACTTGGCCCATATGGGACTAAATTTTTTTTTTTTTGTTTTTCATCTCGCGGTCGCGCACAGAAAAGAACGGGGGGCTGAGGGTGCATCCCACGTGGGTGGCCCCCACCCACATGGGATGTTCCCCCCACGTTCACAATAAAATATAAGGCAACTGAGAGGCATGAAACCTTAAAGTGTCATAATTGCATAATGTGCAACATGCTGTCTATCAACTAGGACTGTCATGAAAAACTCCTTAAACCAATAATTCTGTTTATATTTTGTGATCATATCAATTTTCATAAAAAAGACCTAACTTGTGAATTTCTAAGGATTGAAAAGGTCAAAATAATCAAATAAATAAATAAAATAGTTGCTTCAAGTTACATCAATTTAATGTTTCAAGATAACCGCAATTGACGATCAAAATTTTGAACGCGAAGACTTAAGCACATGGGTCTTAAGAAACATTGCGTTTTTTTGCATCTAGCTTCACTATGATTCTACTAGAAGTTATTTACTTTTGACTTTAGGATCCCTTCAATAATTAATTAAGGCTTGGAGGTTTCACTTCATAGAGTTCAGTGTTCTACCTAAAAACTATTATATATACGAAAATTAGACTAAGGTTTACTTAAAATGATTTTATGTGTAGAATTTGCGTTTATGTAACCTTTAATATGATCAATTAATTAGAAGAGACCGCATATTAATTTATTTCACAGTATTACTTAAGAAATGAGCCATTTTTGTTAAATATTAATTAATGGGAATGAGAGATGAATATCATGTTATTAATGTAATGGAAGGTAGGTAGAGATCCAAAGTGGTAGGTTTACTTCTAAGTAATTGCTCTTTTAATTCAACTCTTACCAACCACAAATCACATGCTGAAAGATTAAACAGGTTCTTATTATACAGCGTGATATCCTAGTTACCAATAAAAAATATAAAAGGAGAACTCCAATATCATAGGATAACAAAATTGTAAGCTATGTGCAAAGTAAGTTTCAAAAATATTTTTGCATGATGTATATTATGTATATTTTAGAAAATACTTGAAAACCTCAAACATGAAATAAGATTTATCCTCGGAGAATTCTGTAAGGATCTAAAGATCTTGCTTATTGTCTGTATTCTGTTGAAGAATAATTGCTTAGTGAATGCTTGATGCTTTTAGTGTCCACTGACAAATAAAGGTTTTGGTCCCCTAAGAATGGGTCACCCTTTTAAAAAGCATAGTCATACAAAGAGCCACATCAACATTGAAGGAGCATTCACAAAGATCTTGCTATAATTTAGAGAGCTTAAATAATGATGTTATATTATCACATGACATTAAGTTTCAAATAAACGAGCAAATTGAGCGTTCTTGGCATTTAATGAAAAGAAGTTGTTATACATTTTTCTTAGAAATTTTTTAAATTTGTGTATAAAAATATTTTTGGGAGTTTTATTATGAAAAATTAGTGTGAATGAAGAAAAATGTTTTAAACATTTGGTTCACAAAATTCTTTTTAGCTTGTAAATAAAATATTTTTTGTTTTGTATGATTGATAAATTATTGTAGGAAATTCAAAAATAACAGTTTAAGCAAATGGACAGTATTAATATTTTAGGTAGGTTTATTGTATATAAATTAGTGTGGAGAAAAAAGGCTCATTTTGATGTAGAAAAATATTAGTTAAAGCATTTGCAAAATACCTTTGTACTTGTTATGTACATAAATTAGTATGGAGAAAGGCAAATAATAATAATAATAATAATAATAATAATAATAATTAATAAATAAATGCTCAGTCGATTTAGAAAGAAATATTTTGAGAAAATTAGTCCCTCACAACTTCAATAATTTTAGTCCTTCAAATCTCAATAATTGCTTATTGGTCTCTCAAATTCTAAAGTCTTACTATTTGGTCCCTCAATGATGAAAATCACTCTTAGTTATGATTTCTCTCTTAAAACACATCTTGCTCAAATATGGAATATTTGCACTTTGGTAATTTAAAGTTTACATCCTTTAACTTTAATACCAAAGTTTTTAACACTTGATACCCTAAAGTTCACACCTTTTAATTTTGATACCTCAAAGTTTTTTCTAGCACTTTTGTTAAGACAAATTTTATATATTTTTCACTGTTATACCCAAAGTTTTATTTTTGATAGTTTTATACCTTAAACTTTTCTTAAACTTTAGGGCATTAAAGTTTAAAAATGCAAATTTTGAGGTATTAAAGTAAAAAAGAATCTTTGAGGTATAAAAGTTAAAAGGTATAAACTTTTGAGCATCAAAGTGCCAAAAAGGTTTGGAATATCAAGCTTAAAAATGTCAAAGTTTGCTATTGACAAAAATCATTTTAGAGGTGAATGATTATAAAATCACATAGTCATAAAACTTTAGGTCTATAGGTTAAAACACTTGTATGATGCCACAACATTAGTGTTAGGAAAAAACCAAATAAATAGTTTAAGCATTTGGTTTAAGTATGCACATATATAACAACTTAGAGAAAAATATAGAAAGTTGCAATATAATATAGTAATTTACAATGTGTACCAAGTATTGGAATACAAATTTAGTTTTAGATTATTTCAAAAGAATATTTAGGACTAAGAATGATTTTTGGGAGGCGTGAATTTTAAAAATAAGTGGTGGTGTGGAGGTAAAATCTTTGGTTTATTACCAAAAATCCCTTTCTAAAATTGTAAGTTTAAAAATAAGTAAGTGTAAAATTTTAAAGTTATTGGCAAAAACATCTACAATTTGATGTTGAAACATTAGTGTCAAAAAGAAGGGAAAAATAATATTTCAATATTTGGTTTAAAAATGCATTGTATATGTAGGCACTTTCGGTTAAAAGTTGTAATAAAAATAAATGCATAATATATATTATAAATTGCTAGAATACAAATTAACGGGTTTTAAAATTAGGTTTACATGCAAATTATCATATCCTATATTTAATGTCTAAGAATATATGGTCCACATATCACATGTTTTTATTTTTCATTATGTAAAATCTAATGAAAAGTTTTTGACAAAAAGTATTACTAATAATAAATTGAATGGAGCAAGCTGGTGATGATCGATGATTGGATGTTCCAATATGACTTTCATGGTATTGTGTTCGATTCTCGTCTTCATTATAGAGTATATAAATAAATAAATGTTAGGGTTATTTATATATATACTCTTTAAATCATGAATATTTACAAAAATCTTGTCAAAACTTCGATTTGTAAAACTACCCGAAATCATCAATTAGGAAAAATTACCCTCAAAGCAATTGCTCATCAATTTTGAGAAGCTAAATTGTAATTGCATTGTAATACCAATAAAATGAACAAATTTTTATCGAAGTTGATGATTAATTCATTTTAGGGGTTTGTTTTACTAAAATTGATGATTTGAGATGTAATTTTTGGCAAATATTAAAGAATTATGGGGCATTTTTACAAATACCCATAATTAAGGGGTATATATGCAAACAACCCCAAAAATTATCATGCATTATGTAAAAATTCACCAGCGACCCGCATGTGAAACGCAGAGGCATTGACCAAGTGAGCTCACATTGGTTCTTAGCAATTAGGCAAATAAAAGTAAATTTTCTTGTAGCAAAAAAAGGCTTTCAACAGTAACAAATCCAAAATAAATAACTTTCTTGTATCTTAGGAGCAGTGGTGAAATTAACTTTAGTGTATAGATAAATGTTTCTAATGGGAGGTTTAGTTTAAATGGCAAGGCATGAAAATATGAGAGCGGTAGATTCAAGTCTTTTAAGAAACAATAGGAAAAAGTTCCTAGTGGACGAGTATCTATTACATACATTGTCTTCAAAGAAAGAGAAACTTGACTCGATAATATATATTATTGTTAAATCCACATGTTTTCAATCATTTTCTGGTTATTGTAACAAGCAAGTCAATTATCTTAAATTTGTAAAGTCTCTGGCATTTTTAAGCTAAGGAGAAAATTAGCATAATAACTAGTTTCATCCTTTTATATTTTATATTATGTTCATAGTATTATATATTCATCAATTAAAATCTGACAAATAAATAACTTTAGAATACTTATTTTTGCCAAAAGATTTGTAAAATTACATCATGAAAGCTCTCAGGAAGGGGTGAAAAAATAATGGATCACAAAACTCCAACCTATTATGACTTATGTTTTTGACTTCACTCCGTATATTTGGACATTGTATCTTAATAAATCATTGAAGCTTGGGCTTTAAAACGTTGCAAATCTTCCCTCCGTGTAATTTGGACAGATCTTCTGGGCTTCGGCCTGCTTCCTTTGGTACCTTCAAAGTTCTAGTGGGCCCAGCCCAATTGGAATATAATATTAGACATCTTCTCCTAAAATAAATCATCGTCCTCGAAGCTCAGCTCGAGCGCGGGGTCTCTCTCTCTCTCATATTTTCTCTCTCTAGGGTTTTGCAATGGATTCCATTTGCAGAACCTCCTTCAATCCAAACCCTAATCTTCACATCTCCACTCTCTCATCATCTCGCCCTTCCCTCTTCAACCCCCACTTCTCCCTCCCTCTAAAACCCCCGCATTCCAAAACCCTAACCCTAACGCACATCCGCGCTTCTCAAAACCCTAACCCTAACCCTATCCAGACCCTGATCTCCACCGCCGTCCAGCCCACCTTCATCGCCCTCACCGCCGCCGCCGCCGTCTTCCTCTCCCGCCACTCCCAACCCTCCCTCGCCGCCGCCGCTCCTCCACCGACACAATCCGAAGCCCTAACCGACGAGCTCAGCGAGCAAACCCTAGTGTCCCGCCTCCAGTCGAATCCCGGCGATGTCGTCGCCCTCCGATCCTTGATGGAGCTCAAGGTCAAATCCCGCAAGCTCCCGGAAGCCATCTCCATCGCCGATCAACTTATCGCCCTCGAGCCCGAAGAAAATGACCTCCCCCTTCTCAAAGCTCACCTCCAGAGCTACAGCGGGGAGCTCGAGGCTGCAAAATTAGGGTTTGAAGAGATTTTATCGAAAAACCCTTATCTTGTCGAAGCTTACCATGGGCTTATTATGATGGCATCCCAATCTGGGGCTAATGGCGAACTGAATGAAATTTTGAAGAGGGTAGAGAATGCAATGGTGGCTTGTAAGAAGGAGAAGAGGAAAGAGGAGTTGAAAGATTTTAAGCTGTTGTTTGCTCAGGTTCGGGTTATTGAAGGGAAATATGCAGAGGCTTTGGAGATTTATGAGGAGTTGGTAAAGGAGGAACCGAGGGATTTTAGGCCGTACTTGTGTCAAGGGATTATATATACTTTGTTGAGAAAGAAGGATGAGGCAGAGAAGCAGTTTGCAAAGTATAGAAAGCTGGTGCCAAAGGGGCATCCTTATGCTGAGTTCTTTGATCATAACATGAACATGATGAAGGATTTTTCGCCCGTGCAGTAGAGGGGACGAGAGGATAGCTTCCTCTGGGGAGGGAGAATTTTGGGGTAAGTTTTGTTTGCTAATGTTAGCTTTTTTGTTTGGATGGTATGGAGCATAGATTTTAGATAGTAGTATATACTGTGGTGGATTTAGCTTACTTCAGAATTTTAATTTGCAGCTTTGTTGATATGTCCTAGATTTTAGTTTATGTTGGTTTGGCATGTTTTGGATGTTTCATGGAATGTGGTGCATGTTTTGTGCATTAGTAGGGAGAGCATGCAACATCTTTTTCTATATATTTTGGTTACTTGGTTGCTTAATCAAGCTATCTTTTTGTTTGTTTTAATTGATGTGCATAGATTGTGTTTGAAAATTTGAGTGATTGAGTGTTCGACACAATAATGAAAGGCGAGTTATTGATTTCCTCACTATCAATAAGCTAGCTAATTAACCTTTTTAAGGAGAAGATGTTAGAGGTAGATATCTAGAATATTGATGACGAGGCTAATATTATCCAAATAATAGTTCTTTTTTTATTAGAAAGGTAGATAAAAAACTCTTCTCCAAAACTATCTATCATGACAAGACTCTTCGATTTCCAAATTTTTGTGTACTTGACCTATGGTTTTGGCCGTTTTCTACCAAATTACAACTCGTGCCACATAGAATATTTTATGCGTGCTTAGAAATTTCTAATTTCTGTGGACTATAACCCATTTAGCAATTAATTGTGCGAACATCAATATTCCCGATTTTCTTAGGCTATAATCCACAATTTTGTCATTTTTCGCTCTTTGATCCAATGAAAAATAGATATGCATGCTTCAAAATTCATTATTTTCATGGGCTTCCATGATTCTTCTCTATTTTGTTCGTTTCAACCATTTAGCAATTAATTGTGAGAACTTTAATATTTGCGATTTTCTTGGGGCTATAGGCTGCTATTTTCGTTCATTATCATTCATTCTACCCAATGGCGATCAATAACGACTACTTCAAAATTTCTGATTTTGGTGGATTATAACTCACGATTTGGTAAATTTTTTGGTTTTATCCTAATGTCAAGAAATTATATGTAGTTCAAAATTTGCAATTTTCATAAGTTATAACCCATGACTTAAGTCTATTTTGTTAGTTTCGGTCCAATGACAATTAAAATTTTCTTTCATAAAAAAGGCGATTTTCATAGGCATTTACCTATGATGTGTACTTCAAAATTCATTATTTGCATGAGCTGCAGTCTATGATTTATTTCCATTTTGTTTGTTATGATGTTTAGAAATTAGTTGTATGAACTTCCATTTTTGCAATTTTCATGGGCTATAGCCCATGATTTTTATTTATTATTGTTCATTTGACCCAATGACAAATAATTATGACTATAAAATTTGCGATTTTGGGGAAGGTCCAGTAGCACATGGCAAAGCCGTGTCGGCTCCGTGGGGGCGATTCGATTCCCGTAATGCGCAGCAAAGTTGTTGGTGTTGTTATATCATATTTTCCTCCAAAAAAATATCTAACGATTTTGGCAATTTTTGTTTGTTTCGTCCTTATGACAAGTAATTATACGACTTCAAAATCCGCAGTTTTCTTGGGCTATGACCCACGATTTTAGTTTATTTCTGTTAGTTTCGAGCATATGGCAAATAAAGTTCATAAGAAATCGTGATTTTCATGAGCTATAGCCGACAATTTTGTCAAGTTTCGTTCTTCGACCCAATGAAAACTAAATATGCGGTCATCAAAATTCATTATTTTCATGGGATATTGTCCATGATTTTTGTCTGTTTTGTTTGTTTTTTACCATTTAACAATTAATTGTGCGAACTTCAATATTTGTGATTTCTTAGGCTATAAGCCACAATTTTTGTCCATTATTAGCCAGTTGAGCAAATGGAAATTTATAATGTTTTTCAAAATTTGCGATTTTGGCTAGTTATAACTCATGATTTTGACAAATTTTTTTATTTTTTTCTTATGACAAATAATTGTATGTTCTTCAAAATTCGTGATTTTCATCGATTATAATCCAAATTTTAGTGTCTTTTGGTTAGTTTTGATCTAATGGCAATTAATTTTTCGTTCATAAAAATCACGATTTTTATGGGTTATATCACATGTGTTTTTTTTTATTTTTTCGACCCAATGCAGAATAAATATGCGTACTACAATTTTTTTTATTTTCGTGGGCTATAATCTTGATTTTTGGCTATTTTGTTTGTTACGACCATTAAGCTAAAATTCATGATTTTTGTCCGGCCCAATGAAAACTAAATATTGTGTACTTTAAAAGTCACGATTTTCATGCGCCATAGTTCATGATTTTTTGTCCTTTTTTCCTTTCTACCATTTCACAATTAATTGTGCAGATATCAATGTTCACGATTTCGTGGGCTATAACCTAGAATTTTGTTAATTTTCGTTCTTTAATCCAATAGAAAATAAATATGCATTTTTAAAATTCGTTATTTTCATGGGCTCATAGTCCATGATTTCTGTCCATTTTGTTCGTTTCGACCATTTAGCAATTAGCTGTGAGAACCTTAGTATTCACGATATTCTTGGGGCAATAGGCTGCGATTTTTGTCCATGGATTATTCTACCAAATGGTGATCAATAATGACTACAAAATTTGTGATTTTGGTGGATTATAACTCACAATTTTGGCAAATTTTGTTTGTTACATCCCAATGTCAAGTAATTATACGTATTTCAAAATTCGCAATTTGCGTGAGCTAACCTACGGCTTAAGTCTATTTTCATTAGTTTCAACCCAATTACAATTAAAATTTTATTTCATAAAAAAATGTGATTTTCATAGGTGTTAACCCTCAAATTTTTTGTCAATTTTCGTTCTTCGATCAATGAAAAATAAATGTGTACTTCAAAATTTGTTTGCATGGGCTACAGTCTATGATTTTTTTTTTCAAATTTGTTCTTCAATCACGATTTTATTTTATTTTTGTTAATTTCGAACAAATGGCAATTGAAGTTTCTTTCATGTAAAATCGCGATTTTCATAGGCTACAGCTTCCAATTTTGTCAAATTTCGTTCTTCGACCCAATGGGAAATAAATATGATACATTAAAATTTGTTATTTTCACGGGCCATAGTCTACAATTTTTGTCCATTTTTTTTCATTTAGCAATTAATTGTGCGAATTTTAATATTTGTAATTTTCTTAAGCTATAAGCCACAATTTTTGTCCATTAGCAGCCGGTCGAGCCAATGGCAATTTATAAAGTTTTTCAAAATTTGCGATTTTGGTGGGTTATAACTTACGATTGACAATTATTTCTTTTTTTCTAATGACAAATAATTGTACGTTCTTCAAAATTCATGTTTTTCATGGGTAATAATCCAAATTTTAATCTATTTTCGTTAGTTTTGGTCCATGACAATTAATTTTTCTTTCATAAAAATCACAATTTTTGTGGGTTATAACCCACATTTTTTGTTATTTTTTTTAACCCAATGGAAAAGAAGATGCATACTACAAAATTGTTTATTTTCGTGGGCTTTAATCCTTGATTTTTTTATTTTGTTTGTCCCAACCATTAAGCTATAATTCATGATTTTAGTCAGCTCGTTTTGTCACAATGTCAAGTAATTATATGTACTTCAAAATTCACAATTTGCATGAGCACCCACGGCTTAAGTCTATTTTTGTTAATTCGACCCAATAATAATTAAATTTTTTATAAAAAAATCTTGATTTTCATAGGCATTAACCGAAGATTTTTTTTTGTCAATTTTTGTTCTTCGGTCCTATGGAAAATAAATATGCATACTTCAAAATTTATTATTTGCATGTGCTATAGTCCATGATTTTTTTTAATTTTGGTCGTTACAACCGTTAGTAATCAATTGTGTGAAGTTCAATATTTGTGATTTTCATGAGCTATAGCCCACGATTTTTTCTATTATCCGTCTTTCGATCCAATGGCAATTAATTATGATTACTTTGAAATCCGTGATTTTTGTGGTGTTATTACCAATAATTTTGGCAATTTTTTTTCTTTTCATTTTTATGACAAGTAATTATACAACTTAAAAATCCGTAATTTTCAAGGGCGTTAATCCACGATTTTAGTTTATTTTTGTTAGTTTCAAACAAATGACAATTACAGTTTCTTTAATAAAAAATACTGATTTTCATGGGCTATAGTCCACAATTTTGTCAAGTTTTGTTCTTAGGCCCAATGGAAAATAAATGTGTACATCAGAATTTGTTATTTTTATGGGCTAGAGTCCCTATGAGTTTTGTGCATTTTCTTCATTTTGACCATTTAGCAATTAATTGTGCGAACAAATATTTTTAATTTTCTTAGGCTATAGGCTACAATTTTGTCCATTATCATCCATTTGAGAAATAGCAATTAATAACGATTATTTCGAAATTTACGATTTTTGTGTGTTATAACTCAAGATGTTGACAATTTTCGTTCATTTTTATCTAATGACAAATAGTTGTACGTATGTCAAAGGTCGTGATTTTCATCGGCTATAATACAAAATTTTAGTCTATTTTCGATAGTTTTGATATAGTGGCCATTAATTTTTCTTTCATAAAAAACTACAGTTTTTATGGGTTATATAATCCACGTTTTTCTATTAAATTTTTTGACTCAATGGAAAATTGATATGCGTACTATAAATTTTTTTTATTTTCATGGGCTATAATCCTTGATTTTTGTCTTTTTTTTGTTCGTCACGAACGTTAGGCTGTCATTCATAATTTTTGTCAACTATCGTTATTTGACCTAATGAAAACTAAATATGTATACTTCAAATTTCACAATTTTCATGGGCTATAGTCCATGATTTTTGTAAATTTTTTTGTTTCGACCTTTTCGCAATTAATTGTGTGAACATCAATATTTCGCGATTTTCATGGGCAATAACCCACAATTGTCAATTTTTGTTATTCGATCCAGTGGAAAAATAAATATGCATATTTCTAAATTCGTTATTTTCATAGGCTTATAGTCCATATCTTTTATTTCCATCTTGTTCATTTTGACCATTTAAAAATTAATTGTGAGACCTTTAATATTCGCGATTTTCTTGGGGCTATAGTCCATGATTTTTGTCCATCATTAATCTTTATACCCAATGACGATCAATAATGATTACTTCAAAATTTGTGATTTTGGTGGATTATAACTCACGATTTTGACTTTTTTTGTGTTTTGTCCCAATGTCAACTAATTATGTACTTCAAAATTCACAATTTGCGCGAGCCATAACCTATGGCTTAAGTCTATTTTCATTAGTTTCGAGCCAATCACAATTAAAATTTCCTTTCATAAAAAATCATGATTTTCATGTGGTGCTAACCCACGAAATTTTTTTGTCAATTTTCATTCATTGACCCAATGGAAAATTAGATATCATACGTCAAAATTCGTTATTTGCATGTGCTATAGTCCATGAATTTTTTTCCATTTTGTTTGTTATGACCATTTAGCAATTAATTGTTTGAACTTGAATATTCGTGATTTTCATGGGCTATAGTCCACGAGTTTGTCTGTTATCGTTCATTCAGCCAATGACAATTAATTATGGCTACTTTAAAATTCTTGATTTTAGCGGGGTTATTACTAACTATTTTGGCCTTTTTTTTGTTTCGTCCATATGACAAGTAATATCACGTCTTCATAATCTGCAATTTGAATTTGCTATGTAACCCACAATTTTTTATTTGTCTTTGTTAGTTTTAGACAAATGGTAATTAGAGTTTCATAGAAAATGAATATGCGTATTTCAAAATTTGTTATTTTCATGGACTATATTCCATGATTTTTGACCAGTTTGTTCGTTTTGACCATCTAGTAACAAATTGTGAGAACGTCAATATTTGTAATTTTTTTGGCTATAGGCCACAATTTTTTTCTATTATCATCCATTCGACCTAATGGCAATTCATTGATGACTACTTCAAAATTTGCGATTTTGGTGGGTCATAACTTATGATTTTGGCAATGTTTGTTCGTTTTGTCCCAATGTCAACTAATTATGTACTTCAAAATTCGTGATTTTAATGGGCTATAATCCACAATATTAGTCTATTTTTGTTAGTTTTGATCTAATGGCAATCAAAATTTTGCTCATAAAAAATTGAGATTTTTATGGGTTAACCCACGTTATTATTATTTTTTCTGGCCCGATGGAATTTAATATGCGCACTACAAATTTTTTTTATTTTTATGGGCTGTAATCCTTGATTTTGGTCTATTTTGTTCGTCACGGCCATTAAGCCATAATTCATGATTTATGTCAATTTTCGTTCTTTGACCTAGTGAAACCTAAATGCTATATTGCATGAAAACGCCGATACGGGTGCATGTACGGTTACGAGACATGGCAAAATTTTAACATGTAGGGTACGGGGACATGGCTACGTATATGTATTGAAATTAATAGTTTACATGAGATCGTTATTGTTTTTCAATTCATGTACATTAGAATTAAAATTCCTTCTACTGATAGCCTAACTACTTAGGGTGGTACCTGCACGTTTTTAAGTTTATGTAATTATGTTGATTATTATAAATTGGAAAGTGCTTGTTTTTCAACTATACACCGAACCTTTAAAATCGTAGCTTTGAACTTGGGTAGGCTGAAATGAATCTGATAGTGTCTAACGAGTTTCAAAAAATGGATGTGTGTGTAGGATATATATTCAAGAAATATATGGAAAGTATTTTGAATTAAAACATGTATCATACAATTGAGTACATGTCTGAATAAACTGTATGTATATATCCAAGGAGTGTCCATGAAGTATGGGTACGTGAACGTGTTGAGTATGTGTCTAGTACGGGTACGACTTCATGATAGAAGTACCCGGGTACATAGCCTAATGTGTACTTCAAAATTCACGAGTTTCATGGGTCATAATTATGATTTTCGTCATTTTTTTTCTTATCGACCATTTCACAATTAATTGTGCGAACATCAGTATTCGTGATTTTCATGGACTATAACCAATAATAACACATTTTTGGTCTTCAACCCAATAGAAAAAATTATGCGTATTTCAAAGTACGTTGTTTTGCATAAGCTAGTCTTTTTTGTCCAATTTGTTCGTTTCGACCATTTCGCAATTAATTGTGCGAACTTCAATAATTACGATTATTTTGGGCTATAGGTGACGATTTTTGTCTATTATCATCCATTCGACCTAATGGCAATTCATTGATGACTACTTCAAAATTTGCGATTTTGGTGGGTCATAACTTATGATTTTGGCAATGTTTGTTCGTTTTGTCCCAATGACAAATATTTATATGTACTTTGAAGTTCGCAATTTTCATGAGCTATAACCTACGACTTTAGTCCATTTTCGGTAGTTTCGACCTAATGACAATTGAAATTTCTTTCATAAAAAATCGTTATTTTCATTGACTTTGACCATGAATTTTGGTCAATTTTTTCGTTCTTTGACCCCGTGGAAAATAAATTATTTTCATGAGCTATAGTCGATTATTTTTCATTGTGTTCATTACAACCATTTAGCAATTAGCTGTATGAACTGTATGAACTTCAGTATTCGCGATTTTCATGAGCTATATCTCACAATTTTTTATTAGTGTTCATTCGATCGATGGCAATTTGTTATGACTACTTTAAAATTCATAATTTGGTGGGCCATTACTAACAATTTTCGCAATTTTTGTTCGTTTCTTCCTTATGATAAGTAATTATACGTTCTTCAAAATCCACGGTTCATGGGCTATAATCTAGGGTTTTCTTGTATTTTCGTTACTTTCAACCTAATAAAAACTAAATTTTATTTCGTCAAAAATTGCTATTTTCATGAGCTATAACCTATGAATTTCATCAATTTTAGTTCTTTGACCCGATGGAAAATAAACATGCGCATTTCAAAATTCACGATTTTCATGGGTTTAGTCCATAACTTTTTTCCCTTCGTTTCGACCATTTAGCAATTAATTTTGCAAATATCAATGTTTACGATTTTGTTGGGCTGTAATACCCAATTTTCTTAATCTTCATTCTTTGATCCCATGGAAAATTAATATGCATACTTCAAAATTATTATTTTAATGGGTCATATTCCATGATTTTTGTCCATTTTCTTCATTTCAACTAGTTGGCAATTAATTATGAGAACTTCAATAGTCATGATTTTCTTGAAGCTATAGGCCGTGATTTTTGTCCATTATCATTCATTCTACCCAATAGTGATGAATAATTACTTTAAAATTTGTGATTTTGCTGGATTATAACTCACCATTTTGGCAATTTTTGTTTGTTTCGTCCCACTGGCAAGTACTTATATACTTCGAAATTCGTAATTTTCGCGATCTATAACCCACGAGTTAAGTCTATCTTCATTAGTTTTAATCCAATGACAATTTCATTTTCTTTCATAAAAAATGTGATTTTCTTGTGCATTAACCCACGATTTTTTGTTAATTTTTGTTCTTCGACCCACAAAAAAATAAATATGCGTACTTCAAAATTCGCCATTGCATGGGCTATAGTCCATGATTTTTTTCTATTTTGTTCATTCAACCAGTTACAGTTAGCAATTAATTTTGTGCAATTTTGATAATCGCGATTTTAATGGGCCCACGATTTTTGTCTATCGTTATTTATTCTCCCCAATGAGAATTAATTGACTACTTTAAAATTTGTCATTTTGGTGGGTTATTACTAACGAGTTTGTCATTTTTTGTTCGTTTTGTTCTTATGCCATGTAATTATACGTATTTCAAAATTCGCGATTTTCGTCAGCTATAACCCACGATTTTGGTTTATTTTCTTGTTTCAAATAAATAGCAACTAAAGTTTCTTTCATCAAAAATTGTGATTTTCATTGTCTATAAACTTCAATTTTGTCAATTTTCGTTCTTCGACCCAATGGAAAATAAGTGTGCATACTTGAAATTTCTTTTTTTTTCATGGGCTATAGTCCATGATTTTCGTCTATTTTGTTCGTTTTGATCATTTAGCAATTGATTGTGCAAGCTTCAACATTTGTTTTGATCACTTTTTTCCCCATTATCATCCATTCGAGTCAATGACAATTAATGCCTAGTTCAAAATTTGCGAATTTGGTGGGTTATAGCTCACGAATTTAACCATTTTCATTCATTTTCTCTAATGACTAATAATTGTACGTACTTCTAAATTCTTGATTTTCGTGGGCTATAATCCACAATTAGTCTGTTTTTGTTAGTTTTGATCTAATGGCATTAAACTTTCTTTCATAAAAAATCGTGATTTTTATGGGTTATATAACCAACATTTTTTATTAATTGTTTTTGACCCATTGAAAAATAAATATGCATACTACAAAATTCTTTATCTTCATGGGTTGTAATCCTTGATTTGTCTATTTTGTTCGTCACGACCATGAAGCTATAATTCATGATTTTTGTCAATTTTCGTTCTTCGATCCAAAAAAACTAATATATAGTTTAAAATTCATGATTTTTAGGGGCCATAATCCACGATTTTTGTCCTTTTTTTTCGTTTCCATCATTTCACACTTAATTGTGTGAACATCAATATTCGCGATTTTCATGGGCTATAACCCACAAATTTTAAATTTTTATTCTTTGACCCAATAGAAAATAAGTATATGCGTATTTAAAAAATTCTTTTTTTCATAGTCTGTTTTCCATGATTTTTGTCCATTTTGACCATTTTGCAATTAAGTGTGCGAGCGTAAATATTTGCAATTCTCTTTGGCCATATGCCGTGATTTTTGTCCATTATCGTCCATTCGACCTAATAGCAATTCATTATAACTACTTCAAAATTTGGGATTTTGGTGTGTTATAACTCATGATTTTGACAATTTTTGTTCATCTGCTTCAAAATTTACGATTTTGGTGGGTTGTAACTCCCTTTTTTGGCATGTTTTGTTCGTTTCTTCCAATGACAAATGATTAAATGTATTTCAAAATTTGCGATTTTCATGAGCTATAACCCACAATTTTAGTCTATTTTCGTTAGTTTTGACTTGATGACAATTAAATTTTCTTCATAAAAAATCGTGAATTTCATAGGCTTTAACCCTTGATCTTTGATCAATTTTTTCTTTCTTCAAGCAAATGGAAAATAATTATTTTTATGGGCTAGAGTCAATATTTTTCCCCATTTTATTCATTACAACCATTTGCCAATTTGTTGTGCGAACTTCAATATTCGTGATTTTCATGGGCTATAACATGATATTTGCTTATTATCATTCATTCGACCCAAAGGCAATTAATTATGGTTACTTAAAATTCACAATTTTGGTGGGTTATTAACAATTTTGGCTATATTTATTTGTTTCGTCTTTATGGCAAGTAACTATATGTACTTCAAAGTTCATGATTTTCATAGGCTTTTGCCCACGATTTTTTTTTATTTTTGTCAGTTTCAACAAATGGCAATTAAAGTTTCTTTCATTAAAAGTCACAAATTTTCATGGACTATTAACTTTCAATTTTGTCATTTTTCGTTCTTCGACTCAAATGAAAGTAAATATGCGTACTTCAAAATTTGTTATTTTTATGGGCTATTCTCCACGATTTGTGTCCTTTATGTTCCTTTCGGTCATTTAACAAGTAACTGTGCAAACTTCAATAGTTATAAGTTTCTTAGGCTATAGACCATGATTTTTTTCTCCATTATCATTCATTCAACCCAATGACAATTAATAATGACTATCTCAAAATTTGCGATTTTGATGGGCTATGACTCGCAATTTTGGCAACTTTTGATTGGTTCATCCATATGGCAAGTAATTATTAGGGGTAAGCAAACGGTCGCTTCGGTCAGTTTTTTACTATTTTTTAATCAAATCGAATTGGACCAAGCTAGTTTCAAAACCACACTGAACCATGTCAAATCAGTTCGGTGCGGTTTGTTTAGTTTGGGCTTAGAAATGTAAAGTTAGGATTTTTAGCTAAAAGACATGATTATTATGCCTTCAAACCTTTCACTTAGCTTATATCCCAAGCGAAGAGAAAACTTATCAAATCAACAACTTTATAAACTAAAATCAAACATTTATCAATTAAGATATATAAAAATATTAGTATAAATTATCTATTCACCTTGAACGAGCATGAGTTTTAGGCAATTATTTTGAGAGCAGTCTGTTCGGTTATTTTAGTTTCATATATTTTAGAACAAAAACAAATCGAAGTTTTTCTAAAACCGAACCGAACCGCCCTAAAATCAAATCGGTTGGTTCGGTCAATTTAATTTGTTTGCACCGAATTGTGCTCACCTCTGGTAACTATACATACTTCAAAATTTGTGATTTTCATGAGCTATAACTTGGGACTTCAATCTATTTTTCTTAGTTTCGACCCAATGGTAATATGATTTTTTTCATAAAAAATCACGATATTCATAGGCTTTAAACCATGATATTTTGTCAAGTTTCGTTCTTCGACCCCATGGAAAATAAATATGCGTACTTTAAAATTCATTGTTTTTCCATTTTGTTCGTTACGACCATTCAATAATTAATTGTGCAAACTTAATTATTCGCGGTTTTCATAGACTATAAGCCTATAGCCCATGATTTTTGTCTTATTTTCGTTCATTCGACCAAATGGCAATTAATTATGACTCTTGCAAAATTAACGATTTTTGCAATCTTTGTTCATTTTTTCCTAATGGCAAGTTATTATAATTATTTCAAAAGTCATGATTTTCATGGGCTATAACATACAATGTTAACCTATTTTCGTTTGTTTCAACCTAATGAAAATTAAATTTTATTTCATCAATAATTGTGATTTTCATGAGCTATACATTTTATCAATTTCGTTCTTCTACCCAATGGAAAATAAATATCGTGCTTTAAAATTCATGTTTTTCAACCAAATCTCAAGCTTCGTCTGCATAAAATATTTTATCGTGCGCTAAAATTCCATAGTTTTATGCGTACTCTAAAAATTCGGCTTAGTATGCATAAAATATTGTGTAATGATTTGTGTAATATAACTCATGATTTGATCCATAGTTTTATGCATACTCAGCCGAATTTTTGTGTACTGATTTTGGCCGTTTTCAGACAAATCACAAGTCACCATCTCTTATAGAATATTTAATGCTACTTCAAAATGCCTTAACTTTTGTGAACTATAACCCATGATTTTGGTTATTTTTTATTAAATTATAAATTGTCGTTTCGCATAGAATATTTTTTGTGTACTCCCAAATACTCGAACTACTGTGGACTGTAACCCACGATTTGGCCATTTTCGGCTAAATCACAATTTGTCTTCCTGCATAGAATATTTTTTGGGTGCTATAAATTCTCGAATATTTGTGGACTCTAACCCATGAATTTGTCAGTTTTTATTACATCATAAGTTGTCGTCTCGTGTAGAATATGTTATCGTGCTTCCAAATTCGAATTTGTGAGGACTATAACACGTAATTTTGTCATTTTTAGTTCTTTGACTCAAATGAAAGTAAATATCGTACTTCAAAATTTGTTATTTTATGGGCTATTCTCCACGATTTGTGTCCTTTATGTTCCTTTCGGTCATTTAACAAGTAGCGTGCAAACTTCAATAGTTATAAGTTTCTTAGGCTATAGACCATGATTTTTTCTCCATTATCATTCATTCGACCAAATGGCAATTAAAGTTTCTTTCATTAAAAGTCACAAATTTTCATGGACTATTAACTTTCAATTTTGTCATTTTTCGTTCTTCGACTCAAATGAAAGTAAATATCGTACTTCAAAATTTGTGATTTTCATGAGCTATAACCCACAATTTTAGTCTATTTTCGTTAGTTTTGACTTGATGACAATTAAATTTTCTTCATAAAAATCGTGAATTTCATAGGCTTTAACCCTTGATCTTTGATCAATTTTTTCTTTCTTCAAGCAAATGGAAAATAATTATTTTTATGGGCTAGAGTCAATATTTTTCCCCATTTTATTCATTACAACCATTTGCCAATTTGTTGTGCGAACTTCAATATTAAGTGATTTTCATGGGCTATAACATGATATTTGCTTATTATCATTCATTCGACCCAAAGGCAATTAATTATGGTTACTTAAAATTCACAATTTTGGTGGGTTATTAACAATTTTGGCTATATTTATTTGTTTAGATCTTTATGGCAAGTAACTATATGTACTTCAAAGTTCATGATTTTCATAGGCTTTTGCCCACGATTTTTATTTTTGTCGGTTTCAACAAATGGCAATTAATTATGGTTACTTAAAATTCACAATTTTGGTGGGTTATTAACAATTTTGGCTATATTTATTTGTTTAGATCTTTATGGCAAGTAACTATATGTACTTCAAAATTTGTGATTTTCATGAGCTATAACCCACAATTTTAGTCTATTTTCGTTAGTTTTGACTTGATGACAATTAAATTTTCTTCATAAAAATCGTGAATTTCATAGGCTTTAACCCTTGATCTTTGATCAATTTTTTCTTTCTTCAAGCAAATGGAAAATAATTATTTTTATGGGCTAGAGTCAATATTTTTCCCCATTTTATTCATTACAACCATTTGCCAATTTGTTGTGCGAACTTCAATATTAAGTGATTTTCATGGGCTATAACATACAATGTTAACCTATTTTCGTTTGTTTCAACCTAATGAAAATTAAATTTTATTTCATCAATAATTGTGATTTTCATGAGCTATAACTTGGGACTTCAATCTATTTTTCTTAGTTTCGACCCAATGGTAATATGATTTTTTCATAAAAATCACGATATTCATAGGCTTTAAACCATGATATTTTGTCAAGTTTAGTTCTTGACCCCATGGAAAATAAATATCGTGCTTTAAAATTCATTGTTTTTCCATTTTGTTCGATTACGACCATTCAATAATTAATTGTGCAAACTTAATTATTAGCGGTTTTCATAGACTATAAGCCTATAGCCCATGATTTTTGTCTTATTTTCGTTCATTCGACCAAATGGCAATTAATTATGACTCTTGCAAAATTAACGATTTTTGCAATCTTTGTTCATTTTTTCCTAATGGCAAGTTATTATCATTATTTCAAAAGTCATGATTTTCATGGGCTATAACATACAATGTTAACCTATTTTCGTTTGTTTCAACCTAATGAAAATTAAATTTTATTTCATCAATAATTGTGATTTTCATGAGCTATAACTTGGGACTTCAATCTATTTTTCTTAGTTTCGACCCAATGGTAATATGATTTTTTCATAAAAATCACGATATTCATAGGCTTTAAACCATGATATTTTGTCAAGTTTAGTTCTTGACCCCATGGAAAATAAATATCGTGCTTTAAAATTCATTGTTTTTCCATTTTGTTCGATTACGACCATTCAATAATTAATTGTGCAAACTTAATTATTAGCGGTTTTCATAGACTATAAGCCTATAGCCCATGATTTTTGTCTTATTTTCGTTCATTCGACCAAATGGCAATTAATTATGACTACTGCAAAATTAACGATTTTTGCAATCTTTGTTCATTTTTTCCTAATGGCAAGTTATTATCATTATTTCAAAAGTCATGATTTTCATGGGCTATAGCCCATGATTTTTGTCTTATTTTCGTTCATTCGACCAAATGGCAATTAATTATGACTCTTGCAAAATTAACGATTTTTGCAATCTTTGTTCATTTTTTCCTAATGGCAAGTTATTATCATTATTTCAAAAGTCATGATTTTCATGGGCTATAACATACAATGTTAACCTATTTTCGTTTGTTTCAACCTAATGAAAATTAAATTTTATTTCATCAATAATTGTGATTTTCATGAGCTATACATTTTTATCAATTTCGTTCTTCTACCCAATGGAAAATAAATATGCGTACTTTAAAATTCATGTTTTTCAACCAAATCTCAAGCTTCTGTCTCGCATAAAATATTTTATGCGTACGCTAAAATTCCATAGTTTTATGCGTACTCTAAAAATTCGGCTTAGTATGCATAAAATATTGTGTAATGATTTGTGTAATATAACTCATGATTTGATCCATAGTTTTATGCATACTCGGTAGAATTTTTGTGTCTTGATTTTGGCGTTTCGGACAAATCACAAGTCACCATCTCTTATAGAATATTTAATGCTACTTCAAAATGCCTTAACTTTTGTGAACTATAACCCATGATTTTGGTTATTTTTTATTAAATTATAAATTGTCGTTTCGCATAGAATATTTTTTGTGTACTCCCAAATACTCGAACTACTGTGGACTGTAACCCACGATTTGGCCATTTTCGGCTAAATCACAATTTGTCTTCCTGCATAGAATATTTTTTGGGTGCTATAAATTCTCGAATATTTGTGGACTCTAACCCATGAATTTGTCAGTTTTTTATTACATCGCAAGTTGTCGTCTCGTGTAGAATATGTTATGCGTACTTCCAAATTCCCGAATTTGTGAGGACTATAACACGTAATTTTTGTCATTTTTCTACCAAATAACAAATTGTCATCGCGTATAGAATTGTATTATGAGTACTGATGATGCTGATAGTGTTTTTGACACTTTGAGATGACAGGTTTAGAATTGACATGCACAAAAAAATTAACCGTGTCCATAATGTGGTCAACCTTAAACCTACTATGGATCTGGTAACACTCGTTTAATTTGTACGGCTTTAGAAGCTGTTAGAGAGTATGCCCAATCTGTTCTTTGAAACAAAAAATGTTTCTTCAGTGCTGTGGTATTAGATGTCTGTTCTGGAGCATATTGAGTTTCATACTGTGTAAAGTCTCGGAGAGTGCCTGTTAGCGACACTATATCATATAATGAAGAGGGAAAAAGGTTGTCCGTAAGTCTGTTAGAGGCTTTATGAAATCAGTTAACACTCAGGGAAAAGACTGAAAGTTCATATTTCGACTTCGTTATGGATACATCAATCAGGAATTTGGCGGTGTGGCACGAGCATTTGGCTCAAAGTGGGAGGAGGGCACTAGATCTCATTAGACGCGAAACTTGGTGTGCTTATATCCCATGCCTTGCAGATGTTAGCATATTTAGTTTCACGCTGCAAGACCTTACCTCAGTGTTGGGTTCTTAAGTTGAGTGATGCACCCTTGGAATTGTGGGTCGTAGCTCATTAAATCGTTAATTTTGTACTCTTAAGTAATTATTTGTCAACGGGTAAAAATAATTAAAATAACCAAAAATCTTAAGTTATAGATCATGAAATTTTGAATTTTAGATTAGGGAAATTATTTGTCAACGGGTAAAAATAACTAAAATAACCAAAAATCTTAAGTTATAGATCATGAAATTTTGAATTTTAGATTAGGGAAATTATTTGTCAACGGGTAAAAATAACTAAAATAACCAAAAATCTTAAGTTATAGATCATGAAATTTTGAATTTTAGATTAGGGAAATTATTTGTCAACGGGTAAAAATAATTAAAATAACCAAAAATCTTAAGTTATAGATCATGAAATTTTGAATTTTAGATTAGGGAAATTATTTGTCAACGGGTAAAAATAATTAAAATAACCAAAAATCTTAAGTTATAGATCATGAAATTTTGAATTTTAGATTAGGGAAATTATTTGTCAACGGGTAAAAATAACTAAAATAACCAAAAATCTTAAGTTATAGATCATGAAATTTTGAATTTTAGATTAGGGAAATTATTTGTCAACGGGTAAAAATAATTAAAATAACCAAAAATCTTAAGTTATAGATCATGAAATTTTGAATTTTAGACTATGAAATTATTTGTCAACGGGTAAAAATAATTAAAATAACCAAAAATCTTAAGTTATAGATCATGAAATTTTGAATTTTAGATTAGGGAAATTATTTGTCAACGGGTAAAAATAATTAAAATAACCAAAAATCTTAAGTTATAGATCATGAAATTTTGAATTTTAGATTAGGGAAATTATTTGTCAACGGGTAAAAATAACTAAAATAACCAAAAATCTTAAGTTATAGATCATGAAATTTTGAATTTTAGACTTGTTAAATTATTTGTCAATGGATCGAATGACTAAAAATGATAAAAATTATGAGTTGTAGCTTAAAAATTGTGAATTTTAGACTATGAAATTATTTGTCAATGAGTTGAATGACTAAACATAGACAAAATCATGGGTTATAACTCATGAAATCGTGAATTTGGACTCTACAAAATTATTTGCTAACGGGTTGAAAAGACTAAACATAGACAAAATCATGGGTTATAGCTCATGAAATCATGTATTTTGGACTCATAAAATTATTTGCTAATGGGTCGATTACAACTAAAATAGCCAAAATCATAATTATAACTTATGAAATCGTGAATTTTCAACTCATGAAATATTTTGCCAATGGGTCGAAATGACTAAAAATGATAAAAATGGTCAAAATTTATGGACTATAGCTTATAAAATCGTTAATTTTGTACTCTTAAGTAATTATTTGTCAATGGATCGAATGACTAAAAATGATAAAAATTATGAGTTGTAGCTTAAAAATTGTGAATTTTAGACTATGAAATTATTTGTCAATGGCTTGGAATGATTAAAATGATTAAAATGATTAAAAATCGTGGGTTATAATTTATTAATTCATGAATTTTAGACTATGAAATTATTTGTCAATGGCTTGGAATGATTAAAATGATTAAAAATCGTGGGTTATAATTTATTAATTCATGAATTTTAGACTTGTTAAATTATTTGCCAATCGGTAAAAAGAATAAAATGGCAAAAAATCTTAGGTTATAGCTCATAAAATTGTTAATTTTGTACTCTTAAGTAATTATTTGTCAATGAGTTGAATGACTAAAAATGATAAAAATGGTCAAAATTTATGAACTATAGCTCATAAAATTGTTAATTTTGTACTCTTAAGTAATTATTTGTCAATGGATCGAATGACTAAAAATGATAAAAATGGTCAAAATTTATGGACTATAGCTTATAAAATCGTTAATTTTGTACTCTTAAGTAATTATTTGTCAATGAGTTGAATGACTAAAAATGATAAAAATGGTCAAAATTTATGAACTATAGCTCATAAAATTGTTAATTTTGTACTCTTAAGTAATTATTTGTCAATGGATCGAATGACTAAAAATGATAAAAATTATGAGTTGTAGCTTAAAAATTGTGAATTTTAGACTATGAAATTATTTGTCAATGGATCGAAGCGATTAAAATGGCCAAAATCATAGGTTGAAGTTCATGAAATCGTGAATTTTCAACTCATGAAATATTTTGCCAATGGGTCGAAATGACTAAAAATGATAAAAATGGTCAAAATTTATGAACTATAGCTCATAAAATTGTTAATTTTGTACTCTTAAGTAATTATTTGTCAATGGATCGAATGACTAAAAATGATAAAAATGGTCAAAATTTATGAACTATAGCTCATAAAATTGTTAATTTTGTACTCTTAAGTAATTATTTGTCAATGGATCGAATGACTAAAAATGATAAAAATTATGAGTTGTAGCTTAAAAATTGTGAATTTTAGACTATGAAATTATTTGTCGATGTGTAGAAATGACTAAAAATAAATAAAAATCATGGGTTATAACTCATGAAATCGTGAATTTGTGACTCCATGTAATTATTTGCCAACGGGTTGAAACGACTAAAATGGCAAAAAATCATGGGTTAGCTCATAAAATCGTTAATTTTGTACTCTACACAATTATTTGCCAATCGGTAAAAAGAATAAAATGGCAAAAAATCTTAGGTTATAGCTCATGAAATCACAAATTTTGGACTCCACGAAATTATTTGTCAATGGCTTGGAATGATTAAAATGATTAAAATGATTAAAATGGCCAAAATCATAGGTTGAAGTTCATGAAATCGTGAATTTTAAAGTCCGTGAAATTACTTGTCAATGGATCGAAGCGATTAAAATGGCCACTAATTATGAGTTATAGTTCATGAAATGGTTAATTTTGTCCTCCACGAAATTATTTGTCGATGTGTAGAAATGACTAAAAATAAATAAAAATCATGGGTTATAACTCATGAAATCGTGAATTTTGGACTCCACGAAATTATTTATTTATGGGTTAAAGCGACTAAAATGGCAAAAAATCTTAGGTTATAGCTCATGAAATCATGAATTTTGGATTAGTGAAATGATTTGTCAATGGGATGAAGCGAATAAAATGGCAAAAAATCTTAGGTTATAGCTCATGAAATCGTGAATTTTGGACTCCACGAAATTATTTGTCAATGGCTTGGAATGATTAAAATGGCCAAAAATCGTGGGTTATAATTTATTAATTCATGAATTTTAGACCTTGCAAAATTATTTGCCAATGGGTCGAAATGACTAAAAATAAATAAAAATCGTGAGTTATAGCTCATGAAATCACAAATTTTGGACTCCACGAAATTATTTGTCAATGGCTTGGAATGATTAAAATGATTAAAAATCGTGGGTTAGCTCATAAAATCGTGAATTTTAAACTCTGAAATTATTTGTCAATGAGTTGAATGACTAAACATAGACAAAATCATGGGTTAGCTCATGAAATCGTGAATTTTGGACTCCACGAAATTATTTGTCAATGGCTTGGAATGATTAAAATGATTAAAATGATTAAAATGGCCAAAATCATAGGTTGAAGTTCATGAAATCGTGAATTTTAAACTCTGAAATTATTTATTTATGGGTTAAAGCGACTAAAATGGCAAAAAATCATGGGTTATAGCTCATGAAATCATGAATTTTAGACCTTGCAAAATTATTTGCTAATGGGTCGATACAACTAAAATAGCCAAAATCATAATTATAACTTATGAAATCGTGAATTTTGGACTCACAAAATTATTTGCCAATGGGTGAAATGACTAAAAATAAATAAAAATCGTGAGTTATAGCTCATGAAATCGTGAATTTTAAACTCTGAAATTATTTGCCAATGGGATGAAACGAATAAAATGACCGAAAATCATGGGTTATAACTCATGAAATCGTGAATTTTGGATTAGTGAAATGATTTGTCAATGGGATGAAAGCGAATAAAATGGCAAAAAATCATGGGTTAGCTCATAAAATTGTGAATTTTGGACTCCACGAAATTATTTATCGATGGGTAGAAATGACTACAAATGGCCAAATATCATTGGATTATAGCTCATGAAATCGTGAATTTTAAACTCTGAAATTATTTATCGATGTGTAGAAATGACTACAAATGGCCAAATATCATTGGATTATAGCTCATGAAATCACAAATTTTGGACTTGCGAAATTTTTGCCAATAGAATGAAACGAATAAAATGACCGAAAATCATGGGTTATATCTTATGAGTCGTGAATTTTGGATTCTCGAAATTATTTATCGATGGGTAGAAATGACTAAAAATAAATAAAAATCATGGGTGATAGCTCATAAAATCGTGAATTTTGGACTCCACGAAATTATTTGTCAATGGTTGAAATGACTAAAATGGCCAAAAATAGTGGGTTGTAGCTCATAAATAGTTAATTTTGTACTCTACACAATTATTTGCCAATGGGTCGAAATGACTAAAAATAAATAGAAATTATAGGTAATAAATCATGAAATCATGAATTTTAGACCTTGCAAAATTATTTGCCAATGGGATGAAGCGAATAAAATGGCAAAAAATCATGGGCTATAATCCATGAAATCGTGAATTTTGAACTCTGCGAAATTATTTGCCAATGGGTTGAAATGACTAAAAATAAAAAAATGAGTTATAGCTCATGAAGTTGTGAATTCGGACTCAGTGAAATAATTTATCGACTAGTCGAAGCGACTAAAAATGGCAAAACATTGTAGGTTATAGCTCATGAAATCGTGAATTTTAAACTCTGAAATTATTTGCCAATGGGTCGAAATAGCTAAAATTGATAAAAATCATGGGTTAGCTCATAAAATTGTGAATTTTGGACTCCAATTATTTACCAACATGTCAAAATGATTAAAATGGCCAAAAATAGTGGGTTGTAGCTCATAAATAGTTAATTTTGTACTCTACACAATTATTTGCCAATGCACAGAAATGACTAAAATAACAAAAATCATGGGTTATAGCGATTAGAATCATGACTTTTGGACTCATGAAATTATTTGAAGATGGTAGAGCAACAAAAATGGATAAAAATTATAGGTTATAGCTCGAGAAATCGTGAATTTTAAACTCCACGAAATTATTTGTCAATGGTTGAAATGACTAAACATGGATAAACATCATGGGTTATAGCTCATGAAATCGTTAATTTTATACATCACAAAATTATTTGCATATAGGTTGGAACTACTAAAATAGACACTAATCATGAGTTATAGCTAATGAAATTATTAATTTTATACTCATGAAATTATTTGTCGATTGGTAGAAATTACTAAAAATGGCCAAAATTATGGATTATAGCTCATGAAATCGTTAATTTTACACTTTGAGAAATTATTTTCCGTGGGACTTAATGACTAAAATGGCCAAAATTATGGATTATAGCTCATGAAATCGTGAATTTTGGACTCCACAAAATTATTTGTCAATAGATCGAAAAGACTAAAATGGCCAAAATCGGTTGGATATAGCTCATTAAATTGTTAATTTTGTACTCTACACAATTATTTGCCAATGAGATAAAACGAAAAAAATGGCTAAAAATCATGGGTTATAACTCATGAAATCGTGAATTTCGGACTCCACAAAATTATTTGCTAACGGGTTGAAAAGACTAAACATAGACAAAATCTGTGGGATATAAGTTATTCAATTGTTAATTTTGTACTCTACACAATTATTTGCCAATCGGTAAAAAGAATAAAAATGGCAAAAAAATCTTAGGTTATAGCTCATGAAATCATGTATTTTGGACTCCGCAAAATTATTTGCTAATGGGTCAGTACAACTAAAAATAGTAAAAATCGTTGTGAGTTATAGGTCATAAAATCGTGAATTTTAAAGTCCGTGAAATTACTTGTCAATGGATCGAAACGATTAAAAATGGCCAAAAATCATAGGTTGAAGTTCATGAAATCGTGAATTTTGAACTCCGTGAAAGTATTTGCCGATAGGTAGAAATTACTAAAAATGGTGAAAAATCGAGGATTACAGCTCATGAAATCATGAATTTTGGATTCCGTGAAATGATTTGTCAATGGGATGAAACGAATAAAAATGGCTAAAAATCATGGGTTATAACTCATGAAATCGTGAATTTTCAACTCCGCGAAATATTTTGCCAATGGGTCGAAATGACTAAAAATAAATAAAAATCGTGAGTTATAGCTCATGAAATCACAAATTTTGGACTCCACGAAATTATTTATTTATGGGTTAAAACGACTAAAAATGATAAAAAATCGCGGGTTATAGCTATTGGAATCATGAATTTTAGACCTTGCAAAATTATTTGCCAAAGGGTCGGGACGATAAAAAACGACACAAACTCATGGGTTATAGCTCATGAAATCGTGAATTTTGGACTCCACAAAATTATTTGCCAACTGGTCGAAACGACTAAAAATGGCCACTAATTATGAGTTATAGTTCATGAAATGGTTAATTTTGTCCTCCACGAAATTATTTGTCGATGTGTAGAAATGACTACAAATGGCCAAATATCATTGGATTATAGCTCATGAAATTTATTAATTTTGAACTTCGCGAAATTTTTTGCCAATAGAATGAAACGAATAAAAATGACCGAAAATCATGGGTTATATCTTATGAGTCGTGAATTTTGGATTCTGCGAAATTATTTATCGATGGGTAGAAATGACTAAAAATAAATAAAAATCATGGGTGATAGCTCATAAAATCGTGAATTTGTGACTCCATGTAATTATTTGCCAACGGGTTGAAACGACTAAAAATGGCCAAAAATCGTGGGTTAGCTCATGAAAATCGTGAATTTTGGACTTTGCAAAATTACTTGCCCATGGATAGAAATGACTAAAAATAAATAGAAATTATGAGTAATAAATCATGAAATCATGAATTTTAGACTCTGCGAAATTATTTACTAATGGGATGAAACGAATGAAAATGGCAAAAAAATCATGGGCTATAATCCATGAAATCGTGAATTTTGAACTCTGCGAAATTTTTTTCCAATGAGCAATGACTAAAAATAAAAAAATAATGAGTTATAACTCATGAAGTTGTGAATTCGGACTCAGTGAAATAATTTATCGACTAGTCGAAGCGACTAAAAATGGCAAAACATTGTAGGTTATAGCTCATGAAATCGTGAATTTTAAACTCTGAAATTATTTGCCAATGGGTCGAAATAGCTAAAATTGATAAAAATCATGGGTTAGCTCATAAAATTGTGAATTTTGGACTCCACAAAATTATTTGCCAACGGGTTGAAACGACTAAAATGGCCAAAAATAGTGGGTTGTAGCTCATAAATAGTTAATTTTGTACTCTACACAATTATTTGCCAATGCACAGAAACGACTAAAAATAACAAAAAATCGTGGGTTATAGCGATTGGAATCATGACTTTTGGACTCCGCGAAATTATTTGAAGATCGGTAGAGCAACAAAAAATGGATAAAAATTATAGGTTATAGCTCAGGAAATCGTGAATTTTAAACTCCACGAAATTGTTTGTCAATGGTTGAAATGACTAAACATGGATAAACATCATGGGTTATAGCTCATGAAATCGTTAATGTTATACATCACAAAATTATTTGCCTATAGGTTGGAACTACTAAAAATAGACACTAATCATGAGTTATAGCTAATGAAATTATTAATTTTATACTCCGCAGAATTATTTGTCGATTGGTAGAAATTACTGAAAATGGCCAAAAATTATGGATTATAGCTCATGAAATCGTTAATTTTACACTTTGAGAAATTATTTTCCAGTGGTTATAGCTCCTGAAATCGTGAATTTTAGACTCCACAAATTATTTGTCAATAGATCAAAACGACTAAAAATGGCCAAAATCAGTTGGATATAGCTCATTAAATTGTTAATTTTGTACTCTACACAATTATTTGCCAATGGGTCGAAATGACTAAAAATGGCAAAAAATCATGGGTTATAGCTCATGAAATCGTGAATTTTGGACTCCGCGAAACTATTTGTCGATTGGTAGAAATTACTAAAAATAGAAAAAAATCATGGATTATAGTTTATGAAATCATAAATTTCAGACTCCATGTAATTATTTGCCAATGAGATAAAACGAAAAAAAATGGCTAAAAATCATAGGTTATAGCTCATGAAATCGTGAATTTCCAACTCATAAAATATTTTGCCAATGGGTTGAAATGAGAAAAATTGAGCGAAAATCGTGGGTTATAGCTCATGAAATCATGAATTTTAGACCTTGCAAAATTATTTGCCAATGGGTCGAAATGACTAAAATGATAAAAATCGCGGGTTATAGCTATTGGAATCATGAATTTTAGACCTTGCAAAATTATTTGCCAATGGGTCGAAATGACTAAAATAACAAAAATCATGGGTTATAGCTCATGAAATCGTGAATTTTGGACTCACAAAATTATTTGCCAATGGGTCGAAATGACTAAAATGGCCACTAATTATGAGTTATAGTTCATGAAATGGTTAATTTTGTCCTCCACGAAATTATTTATCGATGTGTAGAAATGACTACAAATGGCCAAATATCATTGGATTATAGCTCATGAAATTTATTAATTTTGAACTTCGCGAAATTTTTTGCCAATAGAATGAAACGAATAAAAATGACTGAAAATCATGGGTTATATCTTACGAGTCGTGAATTTTGGATTCTGCGAAATTATTTATCGATGGGTAGAAATGACTAAAAAAAATAAAAATCATGGGTGATAGCTCATAAAATCGTGAATTTGTGACTCCATGTAATTATTTGCCAACGGGTCGAAACGACTAAAAATGACCAAAAATCGTGGGTTAGCTCATGAAAATCGTGAATTTTGGACTTTGCAAAATTACTTGCCCATGGGTAGAAATGACTAAAAATAAATAGAAATTATGAGTAATAAATCATGAAATCATGAATTTTGGACTCTGCGAAATTATTTATCAATGGGATGAAACGAATAAAAATGGCAAAAAAATCATGGGTTATAACCCATGAAATCGTGAATTTTGAACTCTGCGAATTTTTTTTCCAATGAGCGCAATGACTAAAAATAAAAAAAAATAATGAGTTATAACTCATGAAGTTGTGAATTTCAGACTCCGTGAAATAATTTATCAGCTAGTCGAAACGACTAAAAATGGCAAAACATTGTAAGTTATAGCTCATGAAATCGTGAATTTTAAACTCTGCGAAATTATTTGCCAATGGGTCGAAATAGCTAAAAATTGATAAAAATCATGGGTTAGCTCATAAAATTGTGAATTTTGGACTCCACGAATTATTTACCAACATGTTAAAATGATTAAAAATGGCCAAAAATAGTGGGTTGTAGCTCATAAATAGTTAATTTTGTACTTCGCAAAATTATTTGCCAATGGGTGAAATGACTAAAATAACAAAAATCATGGGTTATAGCGATTGGAATCATGACTTTTGGACTCATGAAATTATTTGAAGATGGTAGAGCAACAAAAATGGATAAAAATTATAGGTTATAGCTCGAGAAATCGTGAATTTTAAACTCCACGAAATTATTTGTCAATGGTTGAAATGACTAAACATGGATAAACATCATGGGTTATAGCTCATGAAATCGTTAATTTTATACATCACAAAATTATTTGCATATAGGTTGGAACTACTAAAATAGACACTAATCATGAGTTATAGCTAATGAAATTATTAATTTTATACTCATGAGAATTATTTGTCGATTGGTAGAAATTACGAAAATGGCCAAAATTATGGATTATAGCTCATGAAATCGTTAATTTTGCACTTTGAGAAATTATTTTCAGGTGGTTATAGCTCACGAAATCGTGAATTTTAGACTCCACAAATTATTTGTCAATAGATCAAAAGACTAAAATGGCCAAAATCAGTTGGATATAGCTCATTAAATTGTTAATTTTGTACTCTACACAATTATTTGCCAATGGGTCGAAATGACTAAAATAACAAAAATCATGGGTTATAGCTCATGAAATCGTGAATTTTAGACTCCACAAATTATTTGTCAATGGATTGAAATGACTAAAATAGATAAAAATCGTGGATTATAGCTCATGAAATCATGAATTTTAGACTCCACAAATTATTTGTCAATGGATTGAAATGACTAAAAATGGCAAAAATCATGGATTATAGCTCATGAAATCGTGAATTTTGGACTCCACAAATTATTTGTCAATAGATCGAAAAGACTAAAATGGCCAAAATCGGTTGGATATAGCTCATTAAATTGTTAATTTTGTACTCTATAGAATTATTTGTCGATTGGTAGAAATTAGAAAATGGCCAAAATTATGGATTATAGCTCATAAAATCGTTAATTTTGTACTTCACGAAATTACTTGACAATGGGATGAAAAGAATAAAAATGGCAAAAATCATGGGCTATAATCCATGAAATCGTGAATTTTGAACTCTGAATTTTTTTCCAATGAGCAATGACTAAAAATAAAAAAATAATGAGTTATAACTCATGAAGTTGTGAATTCGGACTCAGTGAAATAATTTATCGACTAGTCGAAGCGACTAAAAATGGCAAAACATTGTAGGTTATAGCTCATGAAATCGTGAATTTTAAACTCTGAAATTATTTGCCAATGGGTGAAATAGCTAAAATTGATAAAAATCATGGGTTAGCTCATAAAATTGTGAATTTTGGACTCCACAAATTATTTGCCAACGGGTCAAATGACTAAAATGGCCAAAAATAGTGGGTTGTAGCTCATAAATAGTTAATTTTGTACCATAAAATTATTTGCCAATGGGTTGAAATGAGAAAAATTGAGCGAAAATCGTGGGTTATAGCTCATGAAATCATGAATTTTAGACTCCACAAATTATTTGCCAATGGGTCGAAATAGCTAAAATTGATAAAAATCATGGGTTATAGCTCATGAAATCGTGAATTTTGGACTCTGCAAAATTATTTGCCAACGGGTCAAATGACTAAAATAGACAAAAATCGTGGGCTATAGCTCATGAAATCGTTAATTTTGTACTCTATAGAATTATTTGCCTATGGATAGAAATGACTAAAATGGCCAAAAATCATTGGTTATAGATCATGAAATCATGAATTTTGGACTCATGAAATTATTTGCCAATGGGTCAAAACAACTAAAATTGACAAAATTTGTGGATCATAGCTCATAAAATCGTTAATTTTGTACTCCATGAAATTATTTGCCAATGAGATGAAACGAAAAAAATGGCTAAAAATCATAGGTTATAGCTCATGAAATCGTGAATTTTGGACTCATGAAACTATTTGTCGATTGGTAGAAATTACTAAAAATAGAAAAAATCATGGATTATAATTCATGAAATCGTGAATTTTGGACTCCATGAAATTATTTGCCAATGAGATGAAACGAAAAAAATGGCTAAAAATCATGGGTTATAACTCATGAAATCGTGAATTTCCAACTCATAAAATATTTTGCCAATGGGTCAAAATAACTAAAATGAAAAAAAATGTGGGTTATAACTCATGAAATCGTTAATTTTGTACTCCATGAAATTATTTGTAGATGGGTAGAGCGACTAAAATGGATAAAAATTGTGGGTTATAGTAGCTCATGAAATCATGAATTTTGGACTCTGCAAAATTATTTGCCAACGGGTCAAATGACTAAAATAGACAAAAATCGTGGGCTATAGCTCATGAAATCGTGAATTTTGGACTCCACAAAATTATTTGCCAACGGGTCAAATGACTAAAATGGCCACTAATAGTGGGTTATTGCTCATGAAATGGTTAATTTTGTACTCTATAGAATTATTTGCCTATGGATAGAAATGACTACAAATGGCCAAAAATCATGGATTATAGCTCATAAAATCGTTAATTTTGTACTTCACGAAATTACTTGACAATGGGATGAAAAGAATAAAATGATCGAAAATCATGGATTATAGTTCATTAAATCGTGAATTTTGGACTCGCAAAATTATTTGTTGATGGGTAGAAATAACTAAAATGAAAAAAAATGTGGGTTATAACTCATGAAATCGTTAATTTTGTACTCCATGAAATTATTTGCCAACGGTCAAATGACTAAAATGACCAAAAATCATGGATTATAATTCATGAAATCGTGAATTTTGGACTCGCAAAATTATTTCTCGATGGGTAGAAACGATAAAAATGGACAAAATTATAGGTTCTGAGATCATGAAATCGTGAATTGTGGTCTCTGCGAAAATTATTTACCAATAGGATGAAGCGAATAAAATGGCCAAAATTATGGGTTATATAGATCATGAAATCATGAATTTTGGACTTCACGAAATTTTTGCCAATAGGATGAAGCGAATAAAATGGCCAAAAATCATGGATTATAGCTATTGGAATCGTGATTTTTAGACTCCATGAAATTATTTGCCAAAATGTAGGAAGAACAAAAAGGCAAAAATCATGGATTATAATTCATGAAATCGTGAATTTTGGACTCCATGAAATTGTTTGCCAACGAGTTGAAATGACTAAAATAGATAAAAATCGTGGATTATAGCTATTGGAATCGTGATTTTTAGACTCCATGAAATTATTTGTAGATGGGTAGAGACGACTAAAATGGATAAAAATTGTGGGTTATAACTCATGAAATTGTGAATTTTAGACTCCACAAAATTATTTGTCTAAGGAGGAATGACTAAAATGGCCAAAAATCATGGATTGTAGCTCATGAAATCGTTAATTTAATACTCCATAAAATTATTTGCCAACGGGTCAAAGCGACTAAACATAAATAAAAATCGTGGGTTATAGCTCATGAAATCATGAATTTTGGACTCCTAGAAATTATTTATCAATGGATCGAACGATTAAAATGGACAAAAATCATGGGTTATAGCTATTGGAATCGTGATTTTTAGACTCCATGAAATTATTTGCCAACGGGTCAAAGCGACTAAAATGGACAAAAATCATGGGTTATAGCTCATGAAATCGTGAATTTTGGACTCCTAGAAATTATTTGCCAACGGGTCAAAGCGACTAAAATGGCCACTAATTGTGGGTTATAGCTCATGAAATTATGAATTTTAGGCTCTGGGCCAAAGGGTTGAAACGACTAAAATGGACAAAAATCATGGGTTATAGCTCATAAAATCGTGAATTTTAGACTTTCTGAAATTATTTGCCAATGCATAGAAACGATTAAAATGGCCAAAAATCATGGATTATAGCTCATGAAATCGTGAATTTTGGACTCCTAGAAATTATTTATCAATGGATCGAACGATTAAAATGGCCAAAAATCATGGATTATAGCTCATGAAATCGTGAATTTTAGACTCCACGAAATTATTTGCCAATGGGTCAAAACAACTAAAATGGTCAAAAATCATGAGTTATAGCTCATGAAATCATGAATTTTGGACTCCTAGAAATTATTTATCAATGGATCGAACGATTAAAATGGACAAAAATCATGGGTTATAGCTATTGGAATCGTGATTTTTAGACTCCATGAAATTATTTGCCAACGGGTCAAAGCGACTAAAATGGACAAAAATCATGGGTTATAGCTCATGAAATCGTGAATTTTGGACTCACGAAATTATTTGCCAATGGGTCAAAACAACTAAAATGGCCAAAAATCATGGATTATAGCTCATGAAATGGTTAATTTTGTACTCCATGAAATTATTTGCCAATGCATAGAAACGATTAAAATGGCCAAAAATCATGGATTATAGCTCATAAAATCGTTAATTTTGTACTCCATGAAATTATTTGCCAATGGGTCAAAACAACTAAAATGGTCAAAAATCATGGGTTATAGCTCATAAAATCGTGAATTTTGGACTACATAAAATTATTTGTTGATGGGTAGAAATGACTAAAATGACCAAAAATCATGGATTATAGCTCATAAAATCGTGAATTTTAGACTCCACGAAATTATTTGCATGGGTTGAAATGACTAAAATGACCAAAATCATGGGTTATAACTCATGAAATCGTGAATTTTGGACTCGCAAAATTATTTCTCGATGGGTAGAAACGATCAAAAATGGACAAAATTATAGGTTCTGAGATCATGAAATCGTGAATTGTGGTCTCTGCGAAAATTATTTACCAATAGGATGAAGCGAATAAAATGGCCAAAAATCATGAGTTATAGGCTTATAGCTCATGAAATCATGAATTTTGGACTTCACGAAATTTTTTGCCAATAAGTCGAAACGACTAAAATAGAATAAAAAAAATGGGTTATAGCTTATGAAGTTATGAATTTTTAACTCCATAAAATTATTTGTCACCGGGTAGAAATGACTAAAAATGACAGAAAATTATGGGTTATAGCTCATGAAATCGTGAATTTTAGACTTTACAGTATTATTTGCCAATGGGTCAAAACAACTAAAAATTGACAAAATTTGTGGATCATAGCTCATAAAATTGTGAATTTTGCACTCCACGAAATTATTTGCCAACGGGTCGAAACGACTAAAAATGGCTAAAAATCGTGGGTTATAACTCATAAAATCATTAACTTGTTACTCCACAAAATTATTTGCAAATGCATAGAAACGATTAAAAATGGCCAAAATCATGGATTATAGCTATTGGAATCGTGATTTTTAGACTCCATGAAATTATTTGTAGATGGGTAGAGACGACTAAAAATGGATAAAAATTGTGGGTTATAACTCATGAAATTGTGAATTTTAGACTCCACAAAATTATTTGTCTAAGGAGGAATGACTAAAAATGACCAAAAATCATGGATTGTAGCTCATGAAATCGTTAATTTTATACTCCACAAAATTATTTGCCAATGGGTCAAAACAACTAAAATGGTCAAAAATCATGGGTTATAGCTCATGAAATCGTGAATTTTAGATACTTACTAACGGGTTGAAATGACTAAAATGGCCAAAAATCATTGGTTATAGATCATGAAATCGTTAATTTAATACTCCATGAAATTATTTGCTAAAGGTACGAAAAGTGGCTAAAAGTTATGAGTTATAGCTCATGAAATCGTGAATTTTAGGCTCTGGGCCAAAGGGTTGAAACGACTAAAAATGGACAAAAATCATGGGTTATAGCTCATAAAACCGTGAATTTTAGACTTTCTGAAATTATTTGCCAATGCATAGAAACGATTAAAATGGCCACTAATTGTGGGTTAGAGCTTACAAAATTGTTTATTCTATAGTCCACGGAATTATTTATCGATGTATCAAAATGACCAAAAATCGTGGATTATATATAGCTCCTAAAATCGTTAATTTTATACTCCGCGAAATTATTTAGCAATTGATAGAAACGACTAAATATGGTTAAAAATCATGAGTTATAGGCTTATAGCTCATGAAATCGTGAATTTTATATATATAGCTCATGAAATGACTTAATATGGCTAAAAATTATGGATTATATATAGCTCATGAAACCGTGAATTTAGCTCATGAAGCCGTGAATTTTGGACTCCTAGAAATTATTTATCAATGGATCGAACAATTAAAATGGACAAAAATCATAGGTTATAGCTCATAAAATCTTAAATTTTAGACTCCACGAAATTATTTGCCAACGGTCGAAATACTAAAATGACCAAAATTCAGGGGTTATAGCTCATGAAATAGTCAATTTTGTACTCATAAAATTATTTACCAATGGATATAAACAACTAAAATGGCCAAAAATCGTGGGTTATAGCTCATGAAATCGTGAATTTTGGACTCCACAAAATTATTTGCCAACGGGTTGAAACGACTAAAATGGACAAAAATCATGGGTTATAGCTCATAAAATTGTTAATTTTGTACTCTACACAATTATTTGCCAACGGGTCAAAACGACTAAAATGGACAAAAATCATGGGTTATAGCTCATGAAATCGTTAATTTTGTACTCTTAAGTAATTATTTGTCAATGAGTTGAAATGACTAAAATGGCCAAAAATCATGGATTATCGCTCATAAAATCATTAATTTTGCACTCCTTAAAATTATTTGCTAATAGAATGAAATGAATAAAAATAGTTAAAAATCATCAATTATAGCTCATGAAATCGTGAATTTTGGACTCCTAGAAATTATTTATCGATTGGTAGAAATGATAAAAATGGTCAAAAATCATGGGTTATAGCTCATAAAATCGTGAATTTTAGACTCCACGAAATTATTTGCCAACGGGTTGAAACGACTAAAATGGCCAAAAATCATGAGTTATAGCTCATGAAATCGTGAATTTTAGACTCCACAAAATTATTTGCTAATAGAATGAAATGAATAAAAATAGTTAAAAATCATCAATTATAGCTCATGAAATGACTAAAATGGCCAAAAATCATGGATTGTAGCTCATGAAATTATTTAGCAATTGATAGAAACGACTAAATATGGCTAAAAATTATGGATTATATATAGCTCATGAAATCGTGAATTTTAGACTATGAAATTATTTGTCAATGAGTTGAAATGACTAAAAATGATAAAAATGGTCAAAAATCATGAGTTATAGCTCATGAAATCGTGAATTTTGGACTCCTAGAAATTATTTATCAATGGATCGAACGATTAAAATGGCCAAAAATCATGAGTTATAGCTCATAAAATTGTGAATTTTAGACTATGAAATTATTTGTCAATGAGTTGAAATGACTAAAATGGCCAAAAATCATGAGTTATAGCTCATAAAATCGTGAATTTTAGACTTGTTAAATTATTTGCCAACGGGTCAAAGCGACTAAAATGGACAAAAATCATGGGTTATAGCTCATAAAATTGTGAATTTTAGACTCCACGAAATTATTTATCGATGTATCAAAATGACCAAAAATCGTGGATTATATATAGCTCCTAAAATCGTTAATTTTATACTCATGAAATTATTTAGCAATTGATAGAAACGACTAAATATGGTTAAAAATCATGAGTTATAGGCTTATAGCTCATGAAACCGTGAATTTTATATATATAGCTCATGAAATGACTAAATATGGCTAAAAATTATGGATTATATATAGCTCATGAAACCGTGAATTTAGCTCATGAAACCGTGAATTTTGGACTCCTAGAAATTATTTATCAATGGATCAGAACGATTAAAAATGGACAAAAATCGTGGGTTATAGCTCATAAAATCTTAAATTTTAGACTCCACGAAATTATTTGCCAACGGGTCGAAATACTAAAATGACCAAAATTCGGGGTTATAGCTCATGAAATAGTCAATTTTGTACTCATAAAATTATTTACCAATGGATATAAACAACTAAAATGGTCAAAAATCATGGGTTATAGCTCATGAAATCATGAATTTTGGACTCACGAAATTATTTGCCAACGGGTCAAAACGACTAAAATGGTCAAAAATCATGAGTTATAGGCTTATAGCTCATGAAATCGTAAATTTTAGACTCCACGAAATTATTTGCCAACGGTCGAAATACTAAAATGACCAAAATTCGGGGTTATAGCTCATGAAATAGTCAATTTTGTACTCATAAAATTATTTACCAATGGATATAAACAACTAAAATGGCCAAAAATCATGGATTATAGCTCATGAAATCGTGAATTTTGGACTCACGAAATTATTTGCCAACGGGTCAAAGCGACTAAAATGGTCAAAAATCATGGGTTATAGCTCATAAAATCGTGAATTTTAGACTCCACAAAATTATTTGCATGGGTTGAAATGACTGAAATGGGACAAAATTGTGGGGTTATAGCTCATGAAATCGTAAATTTTAGACTCCCCGAAATTATTTACCAACGGGTTGAAACGACTAAAATTGGTCACGAATTGTGCGTTATAGCTCATAAAATCGTTAATTTTATACTCATGAAATTATTTGTCAACGGGTAGAAATGATTAAAAATAGCCAAAATTCATGGATTATCGCTCATAAAATCATTAATTTTGCACTCCTTGAAATTATTTGACAATGTGTAGAAATGACTAAAAATGGCCAAAAATCATGAGTTATAGCCCATGAAATCGTGAATTTTCAACTCATGAAATATTTTGCCAATGGGTCGAAATGACTAAAAATAAATAAAAATCGTGAGTTATAGCTCATGAAATCGTGAATTTTGGACTCCACGAAATTATTTATCGATTGGTAGAAATGATAAAAATGGTCAAAAATCATGAGTTATAGCTCATGAAATCGTGAATTTTCAACTCATGAAATATTTTGCCAATGGGTCGAAATGACTAAAAATGATAAAAATTATGAGTTGTAGCTTAAAAATTGTGAATTTTAGACTATGAAATTATTTGTCAATGAGTTGAAATGACTAAACATAGACAAAATCATGGGTTATAGCTCATAAAATTGTTAATTTTGTACTCTACACAATTATTTGCCAATGGGTCGAAATGACTAAAAATGATAAAAATGGTCAAAATTTATGAACTATAGCTCATAAAATCGTTAATTTTGTACTCTTAAGTAATTATTTGTCAATGAGTTGAAATGACTAAAATGGCCAAAAATCATAATTATAACTCATGAAATCGTGAATTTTGGACTCCACAAAATTATTTGCCAATGGGTCGAAATGACTAAAAATAAATAAAAATCGTGAGTTATAGCTCATGAAATCGTGAATTTTGGACTCCACAAAATTATTTGCCAATCGGTAAAAAGAATAAAAATGGCAAAAATCTTAGGTTATAGCTCATGAAATCATGTATTTTGGACTCATAAAATTATTTGCCAATGGGTCGAAATGACTAAAAATAAATAAAAATCGTGAGTTATAGCTCATAAAATCGTGAATTTTGGACTCCACGAAATTATTTGTCAATGGATCGAAGCGATTAAAATGGCCAAAAATCATAGGTTGAAGTTCATGAAATCGTGAATTTTGGACTCCACGAAATTATTTGTCGATGTGTAGAAATGACTAAAATGGCCAAAAATCATGAGTTATAGCTCATGAAATCATGAATTTTGGACTCCACGAAATTATTTGCCAATGGGATGAAGCGAATAAAATGGCTAAAAATCATGGGTTATAACTCATGAAATCGTGAATTTTCAACTCCGCGAAATATTTTGCCAATGGGTCGAAATGACTAAAAATAAATAAAAATCGTGAGTTATAGCTCATGAAATCACAAATTTTGGACTCCACGAAATTATTTATTTATGGGTTAAAACGACTAAAAATGATAAAAAATCGCGGGTTATAGCTATTGGAATCATGAATTTTAGACCTTGCAAAATTATTTGCCAATGGGTCGAAATGACTAAAAATGATAAAAATGGTCAAAAATCATGAGTTATAGCTCATGAAATCGTGAATTTTGGACTCCACAAAATTATTTGCCAACTGGTCGAAACGACTAAAAATGGCCACTAATTATGAGTTATAGCTCATGAAATGGTTAATTTTGTCCTCCACGAAATTATTTATCGATGTGTAGAAATGACTACAAATGGCCAAATATCATTGGATTATAGCTCATGAAATTTATTAATTTTGAACTTGCGAAATTTTTGCCAATAGAATGAAACGAATAAAATGGCTAAAAATCATGGGTTATATCTTATGAGTCGTGAATTTTGGACTCCACGAAATTATTTATCGATGGGTAGAAATGACTAAAAATAAATAAAAATCATGGGTGATAGCTCATAAAATCGTGAATTTGTGACTCCATGTAATTATTTGCCAATGGGTCGAAATGACTAAAATGGCCAAAAATCGTGGGTTAGCTCATGAAATCGTGAATTTTGGACTTTGCAAAATTACTTGCCCATGGATAGAAATGACTAAAAATAAATAGAAATTATAGGTAATAAATCATGAAATCATGAATTTTAGACTATGAAATTATTTGTCAATGAGTTGAAATGACTAAAAATAAATAAAAATCATGGGTTAGCTCATAAAATTGTGAATTTTGGACTCCACGAATTATTTACCAACATGTCAAAATGATTAAAATGGCCAAAAATAGTGGGTTGTAGCTCATAAATAGTTAATTTTGTACTCTACACAATTATTTGCCAATGGGTCGAAATGACTAAAAATAAATAAAAATCATGGGTTATAGCGATTAGAATCATGACTTTGGACTCATGAAATTATTAATTTTGAACTTGCGAAATTTTTGCCAATAGAATGAAACGAATAAAATGGCTAAAAATCATGGGTTATATCTTATGAGTCGTGAATTTTGGACTCCACGAAATTATTTATCGATGGGTAGAAATGACTAAAAATAAATAAAAATCATGGGTGATAGCTCATAAAATCGTGAATTTGTGACTCCATGTAATTATTTGCCAATGGGTCGAAATGACTAAAATGGCCAAAAATCGTGGGTTAGCTCATGAAATCGTGAATTTTGGACTTTGCAAAATTACTTGCCCATGGATAGAAATGACTAAAAATAAATAGAAATTATAGGTAATAAATCATGAAATCATGAATTTTAGACTCTGCGAAATTATTTATCGATGGGTAGAAATGACTAAAAATAAATAAAAATCATGGGTGATAGCTCATAAAATCGTGAATTTGTGACTCCATGTAATTATTTGCCAATGGGTCGAAATGACTAAAATGGCCAAAAATCGTGGGTTAGCTCATGAAATCGTGAATTTTGGACTTTGCAAAATTACTTGCCCATGGATAGAAATGACTAAAAATAAATAGAAATTATAGGTAATAAATCATGAAATCATGAATTTTAGACTATGCGAAATTATTTATCGATGGGTAGAAATGACTAAAAATAAATAAAAATCATGGGTGATAGCTCATAAAATCGTGAATTTGTGACTCCATGTAATTATTTGCCAATGAGATGAAACGAAAAAATGGCTAAAAATCATGGGTTAGCTCATGAAATCGTGAATTTTGGACTTTGCAAAATTACTTGCCCATGGATAGAAATGACTAAAAATAAATAGAAATTATAGGTAATAAATCATGAAATCATGAATTTTAGACTCTGCGAAATTATTTACTAATGGGATGAAACGAATGAAAATGGCAAAAAAATCATGGGCTATAATCCATGAAATCGTGAATTTTGAACTCTGCGAAATTTTTTTCCAATGAGCGCAATGACTAAAAATAAAAAAAAATGAGTTATAGCTCATGAAGTTGTGAATTTCAGACTCCGTGAAATAATTTATCAGCTAGTCGAAACGACTAAAAATGGCAAAACATTGTAGGTTATAGCTCATGAAATCGTGAATTTTAAACTCTGCGAAATTATTTGCCAATGGGTCGAAATAGCTAAAAATTGATAAAAATCATGGGTTAGCTCATAAAATTGTGAATTTTGGACTCCACGAATTATTTACCAACATGTCAAAATGATTAAAAATGGCCAAAAATAGTGGGTTGTAGCTCATAAATAGTTAATTTTGTGCCATAAAATTATTTGCCAATGCACGAAATGACTAAAAATAACAAAAATCATGGGTTATAGCGATTAGAATCATGACTTTTGGACTCATGAAATTATTTGAAGATCGGTAGAGCAACAAAAATGGATAAAAATTATAGGTTATAGCTCATGAAATCGAATTTTGGACTCCACGAAATTATTTGTCAATGGTTGAAATGACTAAACATGGATAAACATCATGGGTTATAGCTCATGAAATCGTTAATTTTATACATCACAAAATTATTTGCATATAGGTCGAAACGACTAAAAATAGACACTAATCATGAGTTATAGCTAATGAAATTATTAATTTTATACTCCATGAAATTATTTGTCGATTGGTAGAAATTACTGAAAATGGCCAAAAATTATGGATTATAGCTCATGAAATCGTTAATTTTGCACTTTGAGAAATTATTTTCCAGTGGGACTTAATGACTAAAAATGGCCGAAAATATGGTTATAGCTCCTGAAATCGTGAATTTTGGACTCCACAAAATTATTTGTCAATAGATCGAAAAGACTAAAAATGGCCAAAATCAGTTGGATATAGCTCATTAAATTGTTAATTTTGTACTCTACGCATATTTGCCAGTGGGTAGAAAGACTAAAAATTGGCCAAAAAACATGGATTGTAGTTCATGAAATCGTGAATTTTGGACTCCACAAATTATTTGTCAATGGTTGAAATGACTAAAATAGACAAAAATCGTGGATTATAGCTCATGAAATCATGAATTTTGGACTCCACGAAATTATTTGTCAATGGATTGAAATGACTAAAATGGCCAAAAATCATGGATTATAGCTCATGAAATCGTGAATTTCCAACTCGCAAAATGTTTTGCCAATGGGTTGAAATGAGAAAAATTGAACGAAAATCGTGGGTTATAGCTCATAAAATCGTTAATATGGGACTCTATAAAATTATTTGTCAATGGATTGAAATGACTAAAATGACAAAAATTCATAGGTTATAGCTATTAGAATTGTGAATTTTGACTCTGTAAAATTATTTGCCAAAATGTAGGAAGAACAAAAAGGCAAAAATCATGAATTATAATTCATGAAATCGTGAATTTTGGACTCCACAAATTATTTGTCAATGGTTGAAATGACTAAAAATAACAAAAATCATGGGTTATAGCTCATGAAATCATGAATTTTGGACTCCATGAAATTATTTGCCAATGAGATGAAACGAAAAAAATGGCTAAAAATCATGGGTTATAGCTCATGAAATCGTGAATTTCCAACTCCGCAAAATGTTTTGCCAATGGGTTGAAATGAGAAAAATTGAACGAAAATCGTGGGTTATAGCTCATAAAATCGTTAATATGGGACTCTATAAAATTATTTGTCAATGGATTGAAATGACTAAAAATGACAAAAATTCATAGGTTATAGCTATTAGAATTGTGAATTTTGACTCTGTAAAATTATTTGCCAAAATGTAGGAAGAACAAAAAAGGCAAAAAATCATGAATTATAATTCATGAAATCGTGAATTTTGGACTCCATGAAATTGTTTGCCAACGAGTTGAAATGACTAAAAATAGACAAAAATCGTGGATTATAGCTCATGAAATCGTGAATTTTAGACTCCACAAATTATTTGCAAACGGGTCAAAATGATTAAAAATGGCCACTAATTGTGGGTTATAGTAGCTCATGAAATCGCGAAATTTAGACTCCACAAAATTATTTGCCAACGGGTCAAAATGATAAAAATGGCCACTAATAGTGGGTTATTGCTCATGAAATGGTTAATTTTGTACTCTATAGAATTATTTGTCTATGGATTGAAATGACTACAAATGGCCAAAAATCATGGATTATAGCTCATAAAATCGTTAATTTTGTACTTCACGAAATTACTTGACAATGGGATGAAAAGAATAAAAATGATCGAAAATCATGGATTATAGTTCATTAAATCGTGAATTTTGGACTACGCAAAATTATTTGTTGATGGATAGAAATAACTAAAAATGAAAAAAATGTGGGTTATACGTCATGAAATCTTTAATTTGTGACTCCATGTTAATATTTGCCTACGGGTCGAAATGAGTAAAAAAAGCCAAAAAGCATGGGTTATAACTCATGAAATCGTGAATTTTGGACTCTGCAAAATTATTTCTCGATGGGTAGAAACGATCAAAAATGGACAAAAATTATAGGTTACAGATCATGAAATCGTGAATTGTGGTCTCTGCGAAAATTATTTACCAATAGGATGAAGCGAATAAAAATGGCCAAAAATTATGGGTTATATAGATCATGAAATCATGAATTTTGGACTTCACGAAATTTTTTGCCAATGAGTCGAAACGACTAAAATAGAATAAAAAAATGGGTTATAGCTCATGAAGTTATGAATTTTTGACTCCATAAAATTATTTGTCAACGGTAGAAATGACTAAAATGGACAAAAATCATAGGTTATAGCTCATAAAATTGTGAATTTTAGACTCCACAAAATTATTTGCAAATGCATAGAAACGATTAAAATGGCCAAAAATCATGGATTATAGTTCATTAAATCGTGAATTTTGGACTCCATGAAATTATTTGCCAACGGTCGAAATACTAAAATGACCAAAAATCGTGGATTATAGCTCATGAAATCGTGAATTTTAGACTCCACAAAATTATTTGTCAACGGGTAGAAATGATTAAAATGGCCAAAATTATGGGTTATATAGATCATGAAATCGTGAATTTTAGACTCCACAAAATTATTTGCCAACGGGTCAAAGCGACTAAAATGGTCAAAAATCGTGGGTTATAGCTCATGAAATGGTTAATTTTGTACTCTATAGAATTATTTGTCTAAGGAGGAATGACTAAAATGGCCAAAAATCATGGATTATAGCTCATAAAATCGTTAATTTTGTACTCATAAAATTATTTACCAATAGGATGAAGCGAATAAAATGATCGAAAATCATGGATTATAGTTCATTAAATCGTGAATTTTGGACTCCATGAAATTATTTGTAGATGGGTAGAGACGACTAAAATGGTCAAAAATCGTGGGTTATAGCTCATGAAATCGTTAATTTTATACTCCATGAAATTATTTGCCAACGGTCGAAATACTAAAATGACCAAAAATCATGGATTATAGCTCATGAAATCGTGAATTTTGGACTCTGAAATTATTTGCTAATAGAATGAAATGAATAAAAATAGTTAAAAATCATCAATTATAGCTCATGAAATCATGAATTTTAAACTCTGCTAAATTATTTGCCAATGGGTTAAAACAACTAAAATGGCCAAAAATCATTGGTTATGGATCATGAAATCGTGAATTTTGGACTCTGAAATTATTTAGCAATTGATAGAAACGACTAAATATGGCTAAAATTATGGATTATATATAGCTCATGAAATCATGAATTTTGGACTCCACGAAATTATTTGCCAACGGTCGAAATACTAAAATGACCAAAAATCGTGGGTTATAGCTCATGAAGTCGTGAATTTTGGACTCCTAGAAATTATTTGCATGGGTTGAAATGACTAAAATGGACAAAAATCATGGGTTATAGCTCATGAAATCGTGAATTTTAGACTTTCTGAAATTATTTGCCAATGGGTTAAAACAACTAAAATGGTCAAAAATCGTGGGTTATAGCTCATAAAATTGTGAATTTTAGACTCCACGAAATTATTTGCCAACGGTCGAAATACTAAAATGACCAAAAATCGTGGGTTATAGCTCATAAAATCTTAAATTTTAGACTCCACAAAATTATTTGCCAATGGGTTAAAACAACTAAAATGGCCAAAAATCATGGATTGTAGCTCATGAAATCGTGAATTTTAGACTCCACGAAATTATTTGCATGGGTTGAAATGACTAAAATGGCCAAAAATCATGGATTATAGCTCATGAAATCGTGAATTTTAGACTCCACAAAATTATTTGTCTAAGGAGGAATGACTAAAAATGGCCAAAAATCATGGATTGTAGCTCATGAAATCGTTAATTTAATACTCCATAAAATTATTTGCTAATAGGACGAAACGACTAAACATAAATAAAAATCGTGGGCTATAGCTCATGAAATCGTGAATTTTAGACTCCACAAATATACTTACTAACGGGTTGAAATGACTAAAAATGGCCAAAAATCATTGGTTATGGATCATGAAATCGTTAATTTTATACTCCATGAAATTATTTGCTAAAGGTACGAAAAATGGCTAAAAGTTATGAGTTATAGCTCATGAAATTATGAATTTTAGGCTCTGGGCCAATGGGTTGAAACGACTAAAAATGGACAAAAATCATGGGTTATAGCTCATAAAATCGTGAATTTTAGACTTTACGAAATTATTTGCCAACGCATCGAAACGAATAAAAATGGACTCTAATTGTGGGTTAGAGCTTACAAAATTGTTTATTCTATAGTCCACGGAATTATTTATCGATGTATCAAAATGACCAAAAATCGTGGATTATATATAGCTCCTAAAATCGTTAATTTTATACTCCGCGAAATTATTTAGCAATTGATAGAAACGACTAAATATGGTTAAAAATCATGAGTTATAGGCTTATAGCTCATGAAACCGTGAATTTTATATATATAGCTCATGAAATGACTTAATATGGCTAAAAATTATGGATTATATATAGCTCATGAAACCGTGAATTTAGCTCATGAAACCGTGAATTTTGGACTCCTAGAAATTATTTATCAATGGATCAGAACAATTAAAAATGGACAAAAATCATAGGTTATAGCTCATAAAATCTTAAATTTTAGACTCCACGAAATTATTTGCCAACGGGTCGAAATACTAAAATGACCAAAATTCAGGGGTTATAGCTCATGAAATAGTCAATTTTGTACTCCGCAAAATTATTTACCAATGGATATAAACAACTAAAAATGGTCAAAAATCGTGGGTTATAGCTCATGAAGTCGTGAATTTTGGACTCCTGAAATTATTTGCCAACGGGTCAAAACGACTAAAAATGGTCAAAAATCATGAGTTATAGCTCATAAAATCGTGAATTTTCGTCTCAGAAATTATTTGCATGGGTTGAAATGACTGAAATGGGACAAAATTGTGGAGGTTATAGCTCATGAAATCGTAAATTTTGGACTCCCCGAAATTATTTACCAACGGGTTGAAACGACTAAAATTGGTCACGAATTGTGCGTTATAGCTCATAAAATCGTTAATTTTATACTCCGTGGAATTATTTGTCAACGGGTAGAAATGATTAAAATAGCCAAAAATCATGGATTATCGCTCATAAAATCATTAATTTTGCACTCCTTAAAATTATTTGACAATGTGTAGAAATGACTAAAAATGGCCAAAAATCATGAGTTATAGCCCATGAAATCGTGGATTTTAGAGTCCGCGAAATAATTTGCCAATGCTTCGAAACTACTAATAATAGCCAAAATCGTGGGTTATATAGCTCATAAAATTGTGAATTTTAAACTCTGCTAAATTATTTGCCAATGGGTTAAAACAACTATAAACGACCAAAAAAACATGGATTATAACTCATGAAATCATGAATTTTGGACTCTACGAAATTATTTGCTAATAGAATGAAATGAATAAAAATAGCTAAAAATCATCAATTATAGCTCATGAAATCATGAATTTTAAACTCTGCAAAATTTTTAGACTCTGCGAATTTTGAACTCTGCGAATTTTGAACTCTGTAAAATTTGGGCTCCGCGAAAGATCACTAGGCAACGTGACCTTGTATTTACAATAAAATATGCTTGCAGTTTTGTTCCTTAACAAAAACTACAAGCTTTAAAACACAGCCTACACAACAATTGCATCGCCTAATTCTATAATGAATATTACTAGTAATACCATCCACTAGCTCATGCCGTGCAGCCAATGTAGGCAAGAGAATCTGATAAGGGGGCAGAAAATCATAGAGGGAGGAAAGAGACTGCTACAATAGCTCCACTATAAATTTCAGTTCATCAAATCTGTACACTATACCAAGGCAAAACAGAATACTAGTACATACAATTTCTACCAATGCATTTGTATAAAACACACGACGTACAAGCAGCAATATGAGAAATCATATCTTTCATATAGCTGGCACTGTTATACTCTTGCAGCTACTAATGTACACACAGATTGTTAAATATCCAAATCATCGTCTGGATCCTCATCAGAATCAGGGGCCTCATCATCTGAATCACGAATATAATGTATTTCACCTGTCCCCTTGGTCTCATTGTTTCTCTCTGTAGACAATGCAGAGAGATGCATTGAGTGAGGATCCTTGCCCTCAGAGAGGGATTGCCGACCATCATATATCTGTACAGTCTTTCCATTTCCTGAATAAGCCAACACAGTATTATAGCATATATGGTAAAGCTTCGATCTCCAAATTATGCAAAATTGCAAATGAATAAGGTTTCTTTATGTGAATCCTGAGATTATGCACTCAGAAACCGTATTTAAACCTAATAAGAATCCATAAGCCATGCAACTAAAGTAATGTAGCCTAATCTTATGAGCCTTCAGATCTTTTTCGTGCTCAGAGGCAAGAGGGATAAACTGACACTCTAAATAAAATGTCTGAAAAGTGATGAAAATATTGTTTCCTAAATTTTTTACTTTTAATGATATGCATATAAATTTAAGAGGATTTAATTGTCCTGCTGAAGTCTGTCTTGGAATGTTTGAAAAGTGATGTAAGCATATAAATTTAAGAGAAATTAATTATCCTGGTGAAGACTGTCTTGGAATGTTTAAATTCATAACGCTGACCTTGGTGTTCAAATGGAAGGACAACCTTTGCCCTGTCATCCTTTTCCTTTTCTGATAACTGGAGATTAAATTGCACCTGTTGAAAAATAGATATGCATGTATGGTAAGCACATGCATGTTCATAAGATACACTTGGTATTATTGTCTAAAAAAGCATTACACGGACCTTAGGTACAAGGTTTTGGTTGACCACTATATTTTCAGAAGATACAGCAGTGAACTTGATTCCACCTTGTTCCATATGAAATTCTTCATGCTGGAGTGTAATTCACATTGGGAAAATGTTTTCTTAGTGTCTTGATTTTTGCTAACAAATATAGCACAGCGAAGAGGGCTTTGAGATCTTACGAGTAACTTAACCCTTCCGTTTCTCCGCTTAAGGCGTGCCTGAAACTTACCTCTGTGAGAATTTTGTTCAAGCCAAAACAAGTTCTCTGGATTTTTGGGTCCCTCAGTGACTTCCACTGTTGCCTCTAAACTAGCAACCATTGTGGAAATATACTCTAGAGCTGAGGATACTCTGGGTTCATGAAGGTCCGAGTGTATTAACCAAAACATACATGAAACATGATCTGCAATGAGGAGAAGGCGAGAAAAATTTAATAGCTTAAAGCTTGACAGGAGACAGTATGCAAACAGTGTATTTTCACCGACAAGGCAAAAATAACAGGGATCCATCAAACAATATTAAAACTGTAGGCGTGCAAAATTAGCTAGGGTGTCTTTAGTTGTATCAATGTTATAGGAAACTGTGTACTCCTCTCAATTTTGGTGTCTTTAGTTGTATCAATGTTATAGGAAACAGTGTACTCTCAATTTTGGTTATCAATAGTGTTTAAGTGGAATAGCAATGTATTGTTTGGATACCTTTGATTTTCCTAATACATGATTATTTATAAATATTAACTAGTTGCTAACTTTCTTGAGACATTCTAAACGAGTGATACTTACCGAAAAACAATACCATGAATTAAGAAAAACCTATCAAGATTGTCAATGTTACTTCTTTTAGCATCATTCCTGAGATGTAGATGGAGATACAAAAGCGCATTATCCAAATAAATAAATAAATTTTGGACTGTGTGATAGTTGGAGCATGGGGATCCAATTACTAGCAATCAAACAGTACGTTACCAACTTATAGATGAAAAGACATTTTCTTCATTTGAAGCACAATATGTGGAAAGGAAATTTTCTTTCCTTAAAGCACAATATGCATATAATCAAATATGCACTCCGACAAACTAAACAAAAAAGATTTTTCCTGTCAAAGTTACCACAATGGAATGTTGATCATTGAAATAAAAAATATTAGAATGATAATAAAAAGTCATAGCTATTTATTAAATTACAAAGTTCATCCTAATTTCAGACTCCTAGTCCTCTCTATTGTGTGATTATCTTAACACCGGTATCTCATCCCAGCCAGACTTTCTTATCTGCTACCTCTTGAGCAATCTTCATCAATCTGGTACACTGCGAACTGATTCAGTTACCACTCTAGCATCTCATCCCAGCTAGTCTTTCTTATCCGCTACCTCTCAAGGATCTTCAATTCTTCATCAATATAGTACACTGTGCTTAATGTATCAAAAAGATTTTCCTTAAATAGAAACTGCATTTCATATTTCATTGTTGAAATTGGACGAGGTTTTAATTCTCCAAATAGTAGACCCATACCATAATTAAATTTGACTTTTATGTCTACATTTTAACTACTACTAAATCTGTTGACATGTAACTGATATTACAAATTTAACACAATTATTGTAAATTCTTATCGTGCATGTTGCATGTCCATCATAATAGCATACAACGAATAAGTTGTACATTCAGAAAATTTGTACACTTAGGATCAAAATCTACCAGGTAATAAGTTGCAATTGATTAATAGCATTCTGATGATAAACATAAACTGCCAAATTTAAGTGGAGCGAAGCATACCATGACTGCGAAGGGTGCTAATTAGAGATGCAACTGCTGACAAGGGAGAATGTCTTAGAATAACACTAACCTGAAACAAGTAAAGAGAGATTATTGTAAGTGCTGCAAGTAGTGAAAATACTGATCATAGTCAATTATTAAACATAATATCCATGCCTTAAGCATAATAGTAAAATTTTCTATGTGGGACAATAATTTATGATGCGGTCGAAATTGACCAAAATCATGGGTTGTATTCCACCAAAATTCAGGAAATCAGGAGTATATATAAAATATTCTATGCGAGACGACAACATTTGGTTGAAAATGGCCAAAATCATATATTATAGTCCATAGAAATTCGAGAATTTTGGAGTACACAAAAAATATTTTAAGAGAGACAAAATTTTTTGATTTGGTCGAAAACCAACAACATCGTTTGTTATAGTCTGCTAAAATTGGGAAATTTTTAAGCATGCAAAAAAATATTCTATGCCGTCCGACTAATGATTTGGTAGAAAATAGCCAATGTCATTTGTTATAGAACACAAAAAATCCAAAATCTGGAGCACAGAAATACTAAAATCATGGGTTAGTCCAAAGAATTCGAGAATTTTGGAATGCCCATAATATATTCTATGTGAGGTGACAATTTGTTATTTGGTCGAAAGCAACCAAAATCATAGGTTATAGTCTACAAAATTCGGGAATTCGAGAGCACACATAAAACATTATAAACAAGACGATAACTTATGATTTGATCGAAAACGGCTAAAATCATAGGTTACCGTCCACAAATATTTGAGAATTTTGGAGTACCCAATAAAATATTCTATGCAACACCACAATGTGATCCGGTCAAAAATAGTAAAAATTGTGAGTTATAGTCCACAAAAAATTCAAGAATTTTAGAGCATAAAAAAAAATCTATGCGAGGCGACTTGTAATCCGATAAATATGGCAAATATTATAGGTTATAATCCACATAAATTCAAGAAATTTAAAGTTAGCAAAAAAAATTCTATGTCGGATCACAAATTGTGATTTGGTTGAAAACGACAAAAATCATTTGTTATAACACACAATAACTCCAAAATTTGTAGCACTAATAAAATATTATATGCGGGACAATAATTTGTGATTAGGAAATTCGAGAATTTTGGAGTACCTATAATATATTCTATCTTGGGAAAACAATTTGTGATTTGGTCAAAATGGTAAAAATTATAGGTTATAATCCACAAAAATTCAAGAATTTTGGAGTACCCAATAAAATATTTCATGCGAGACAACTTGAATTAAGTCAAAAGCAGCCAAAACCAACGGTTATGGTCTACGAAAAATTTGAGAATTTTAGTGTCCTCAAAATATATTCTATGCGGGAAGATCAAATAGTGGGTTATAGTACACAGATGTTCAGAAATTTGGAGCATGCAAAAAATATTCTATGCGAGAAAACTTGTAATTTGGTCAAAAATAGTTAAAACCATGGGTTACAATCCACAAAAATTCAAGAAATTTTTTAGTACATATAAAATGTTCTATTAGGGATGGTGACTTATGATTTGCTCGAAAATGGCCAAATCATGAGTTATAACGGAAATTCAACTCACCACATAAAATATTCTATGTAGGACGATACTTTTTACTTGGCCGAAAAGGGCCAAAATCATGGGTTGTACTATACAAAAATGCAGTAATTTTAGATAACACAAAATACACTATGCCAGAGGACAATTTATGATTTGGTTGAAAACGACATTCATGAGTTATAGTACATAAAAGTTCAGAAATTTTAGAGTACGCATAATATGTTTTACTCGTGACGGCAATTAGTGATTTGGACGAAAATGGCAAAAATCGTGAATTAGTCCACAGAAATTAGAGGATTTAAAAGTATGAAAAAAAATATTCAATGATGACGACAACTTATGATTTGGCCGAAACAGTCAAAATCATGTTAGTTCATAAAATTTGGAAATTTGGGAGTATGCATGAAATAATTTGTGTGATGACAACTTGGGATTTGTTTGAAAATGGTCAAATCATGGGTTATAGTCCACACAAAAAAAAAATTCAATACGCCTAAAAGATTCTATGCGGGATGGCGACCTGTGATTTGAGCCAAAATCATGACCTTACATAATAATTTGAAAGTACACAAAAAAGATTCTATGAGGGATTACAACTTGTGATTTGGTCGAAAGCAACCCAAAATCATTGGTTATAATCAGAGGAAATTTAGGAATTTTTAAGTATGCACAAAATAATTTATGCAGGTTAGCGACTTATGAGTGGTTTAAAAACGCCAAAATAAAGGGTTATAATCCACAAAAATTCAAAAATTTTAAAGCACCCATAAAATATTCTATGCCGGAAAACAATTTGTGATTTGGTCAAAAATGGTAAAATCACAAGTAATAGTCTATAGAAATTCGATAATTTTGAAGTACGAGTAATATATCGGATACAGGGTAGCAATTTAGGATTTTGCTGAAAACAATCAAAATCATGGGTTATAATTCACAGAAATTCAGGAATTTTTAACTATGCATAAAATATTCTGTGGAATGGTGACTAGCAATTACATTGAAAATGGCCAAACTTAAGGGTTATAGTCCATAAAAAAAGTTAGTTTGGAGTGCACAAAAATATTCTATGCGAGAAAACTTGTAATTTGGTCAAAAATAGTTAAAACCATGGGTTACAATCCACAAAAATTCAAGAAATTTTTAGTACATATAAAATGTTCTATGTAGGACGATACTTTTTACTTGGTAGAAAGGGCCAAAATCATGGGTTGTACTATACAAAAATGCAGTAATTTTTGATAACACAAAATACACTATGCCAGAGGACAATTTATGATTTGGTTGAAAACGACATTCATGAGTTATAGTACACAAAAGTTCAGAAATTTTAGAGTACGCATAATATGTTTTACTCGTGACGGCAATTAGTGATTTGGACGAAAATGGCAAAAAGCGCGAATTAGTCCACAGAAATTAGAGGATTTAAAAGTATGAAAAAAAATATTCAATGATGACGACAACTTATGATTTGGCCGAAACAGTCAAAATCATGTTAGTTCATAAAATTTGGAAATTTGGGAGTATGCATGAAATAATTTGTGTGATGACAACTTGTGATTTGTTTGAAAATGGTCAAATCATGGGTTATAGTCCACACAAAAAAAAAATTTCAATACACCTAAAAGATTCTATGCGGGATGGCGACCTGTGATTTGAGCCAAAATCATGACCTTACATAATAATTTGAAAGTACGCAAAATAGATTCTATGAGGGATTACAACTTGTGAGTGGTTTAAAAACGCCAAAATAAAGGGTTATAATCCACAAAAATTTAAAAATTTTAAAGCACCCATAAAATATTCTATGCCGGAAAACAATTTGTGATTTGGTCAAAATGGTAAAATCACAAGTAATAGTCTATAGAAATTCGATAATTTTGAAGTACGAGTAATATATCGGATCTGAGTGCAATTTAGGATTTTGCGAAAACAATCAAAATCATGGGTTATAATCCACGAAATTCGTGAAATTTTAACTATGCATAAAATATTACGTGGAATGGTGACTAGCAATTACATTGAAAATGGCCAAACTTAAGGGTTATAGTCCATAAAAAAAGTTAGTTTGGAGTGCACAAAAATATTCTATGCACAAAGACAATTTGTAATATGGTCGAAAATAGCCAAAATTATGGGTTATACTCTAATAAAATTTAGGAACTTTTAAGTACACATAAAACATTCTATGTTGAATGACAACTTGTGATTTGGTCGAAAATGGTCAAAATCATGGGTTATAATCCACAAAAATTCAAAATTTTAAAGCACCCATAAAATATTCTATGAGGGATTACAACTTGTGATTTGGTCAAAATGGTAAAAAGTATAGGTTATATAGTCCACGTAAATTTGGAAATTTGGGAGTATGCATGAAATAATTTGTGTGATGACAACTTGTGATTTGGTCGAAAATGGTCAAAATCATGGGTTATAATTCACAAAAATTCATGAAATTAGGAGTGCATAAAATCATGGCTTATGATCCACAAATTCAAAATTTAGGAGTATGCAAAAAAATTCTATCGAGACATGTGATTTAGTCAAAAACAACCAAAATCATTGCTTAGTCCATAGAAATTCATCAATCGCATACAAAAGGTACTCTATGAGGAAAGACAATTTGTGAAAGCGGCAATAATCATAGGTTATAGTCCATAAAAAAAGTTAGTTTGGAGTGCACAAAAATATTCTATGCACAAAGACAATTTGTAATATGGTGAAAATAGCCAAAATTATGAGTTAAAGTCCATAGAAATTCGGAATTTTAACTATGCATAAAATATTCTGTGGAATGGTGACTAGCAATTCTGTTGAAAATGGCCAAACTTAAGGGTTATAGTCCACAGAATCAGGAATTTTGGAGTACGCATAAATCATTCTATGTGGGAAGAACACTTAAGATTTGATCCAAAATGGTAAAAAGTATAGGTTATATAGTCCACGTAAATTTGGAAATTTCTGAGTATGCGTAAAATATTCTATGAGGGACGGAAATTTTTTATTTAGATGAAAACGGCCGCAATCATAAGTGGTGGTATACTAGTACGCAAAAATTTGAGAATTTTAGAGTATGCATAATATATTCTATGTGAGATGACGTTTTGTGATTTAGTCTACACATTCAGAAATTAGGAGTGCATAAAATCATGGCTTATGATCCACAAATTCAGAATTTAGGAGTATGCAAAAAAAAATTCTATGCGAGACATGTGATTTAGTCAAAAACAACCAAAATCATTGCTTAGTCCATAGAAATTCATCAATCGCATACAAAAGGTACTCTATGAGGAAAGACAATTTGTGAAAACGGCAATAATCATAGGTTATAGTCCATAAAAAAAGTTAGTTTGGAGTGCACAAAAAATATTCTATGAGATGATAACTTTATGATTTGTTCAAAAACTAACAAAATCATAGGTTATAGCTTTACTGAAATTCAAAAACTTCTAAGTACACAAAATATTCCATGCCAAACATCGGCTTATGATTTGGTTGAAAACGGCCAAAATCATGAGTTACGATACATAGAAATTTCAAAATATTGAAATGCTCATAAAACATTATGTGTGGGACGGGAATCTGAGTCTTGGTCGAAAATGGTCAAAATCATGGGTTATAATCCACAAACATTGGAGAAAGTGGGAATACCCATAATATATTCTATGCAAGATGACAATTTGTGATTTGGTCGAAAACGTCCTATTATAGGTTGTCGTCCTCAGAAAATTGGGGATTTGGGAGCAAACATAAAATATTCTAATCAAGGCAACAAATCGTAATTTGGTTGAAAACGGCCAAAATATGAGTTACGATCCACAAAAATTAGAGTTCTGAGCATCAAAAAATATTCTATGCACAAAGACAATTTGTAATATGGTCGAAAATAGCCAAAATTATGAGTTAAAGTCCATAGAAATTCAGGAATTTTAGAGCATACAAAAAAATGGTATAAAAGATGATGACATATGATTTGGACAAAAACAGCTAAAATCGTTAGTTATATTCCTCAGAAAATTCAGAAATTTTTAAGAATAAAATATTCTATGAGAGATAGCAAATGTGGTTTGGTAAAAAACGACAAAAATCATAGGTAGTACACAGAATACGACTGCGTAAGGAAAAATATTATATGTTGGACGACAATTATTGATTATGTGAAAACAGCCAAATTGGCAATAGTACACATAAATTGATGAATTTCAATGTAATATTCTATGCAGGATGACAATTAATGATTTAGTTGAAAACAACCACAATCATGAATTATAGTACACACAAATTTAGAAAATTTTAGAGTAGGCAAAATAAGTTCTATGCGGAAAGTCAATTTGTGATTTAGTCGAAAATAGCAAAAATCATGGGTTATAATTCACAAAAATTCATGAAATTAGGAGTAGACATAAAATATTCCATGTGAGACGACAACTTATGATTTTGTCAAAAAGTCAAAATCATGGGTTATAATCCACAAAAATTCAAGAATTTAAAAGTATCATAAAATATTCTATGCAAGACGACAATTTGCGATTTGGTCGAAAATGACCAAAATCATGGGTTATAATCCACAAAAATTCAAAATTTAGGAGTACACAATATATTCTATGTGGGACAACTTGTGATTTGGTCGAAAATGACCAAAATCATGGGTTATAATTCACAAAAATTCATGAAATTAGGAGTAGACATAAAATATTCCATGTGAGACGTGATTTGGTAAAGAAACCGGCCAAAATCATGGGTTTTAGTCCATAGAAATTCAAGAATTTCAAAGCACCCAAAAGGTATTCTTTGATGGAAAATAATGTGATTGGTCGAAAACGGCCAAAATTATGGGTTATACTCTAATAAAATTTAGGAACTTTTAAGTACACATAAAACATTCTATGTTGAATAACAACTTGTGATTTGGTCCAGATTGTAGTAGGCCAAAACTCTAAAATATTGGATTACACAAAAATTATTCTATGCGGACGGAGATTTGTTACTTGGACAAAATGACCAAAATCATGGGTTATAAACCAAAAATATTAGGAAACTTTAGAGTACCAAAAATATTCTCTGTGAGACGATAATTTGCGATTTGGTCGAAAATGACCAAAATTATGAGTTATAGTCTACAATGAGAATTTCAAGGGGTACACAAAATATTCTAAACGAGATGAAAATTTCTGATTTGGTCAAAAACAGCCAAAACCATGGGATATAGTCCAAATTATTCAGGAATTTTAGAGTACCCAAAAATGGTTCTACGTAGGAAGACAATTTGTGAGAAGGACAAAAATGGCCAAAATCTTAGTTATAGCCACAAAAATTTGGAAACTTTAATTTAAAGCATGCAAAAAATTTATTTCTATGTGAGACGACATGTGATTTGGACGAAAACGACAAATGCATGGGTTATACTCCACATAAATTGAAGAAATTTTAGGTACGCACACTACTTTATGCGATGGGTACATTTGATTAGGTCGAAAATGGCTAAAATCATGGGTCATACTATAGAAATTGGAAATTTCTGAGTATGCATAAAATATTTTGTTGGAGGGAAATTACGGTTAAAATCAACGGTTATATAGTCCACAAAAATCAAGAATTTAAAAGTATCATAAAATATTCTATGCAAGACGACAATTTGCGATTTGGTTTAAAACGGCTACAATCAAGAGTTATAGTACACAAAAATTCAAAAATTTAGGAGTACACAATATATTCTATGTGGGACAACTTGTGATTTGGTTAAAAAGAAAGAATTATGGAGTCTCGTCCATCGAAATGTGGAATTTGGGAGCGATAAAATATTCTATGTGAGGCAGTAATATGTGATTTGGTAGAGAACGGAAAAAACATCATGGGTTATAATCCACAAAAATTCAAGAATTTTAGAGTACTCAAAAGTTATTCTATTCTATGCAGGAATACAATGATGATTTGATTGAAAATTTCATAGTACAAAAAACATTCTATAAGGGACAAATTGTGATTTAGTCTAAAACGGCGAAATGATGGGTTACATTCCACTGGAATTGGGGAATTTAGTATCACAAAATATTGTATGCTGGACAACTTGTGGTTTCATCGAAAATGGACAAAATCATGGGCTACAATATTTTTTTGAACTTTTCAATTTTTGAAATTTTGAAGTAAAATGTTATATCATGATGATAGCTTGTGATTTGGTCAAAATCATAGGTTCTAGTCACCAAATATTTGGAAACATTAGGGTATCCATAATATATTCTATGTGGGACAACTTGTGATTTGGTTAAAAAAGAAAGAATTATGGAGTCTCGTCCATCGAAATGTGGGAATTTGGGAGCGCATAAAATATTCTATGTGAGACGACAACTTATGATTTTGTCAAAAAAGTCAAAATCATGGGTTATATTCTACGAAAATTTGGGAATTCATAAGTATTCATAACATTCTATGTGGGACAACAATTTGTGATTTGGTTCAAAACTACCAAAACTATAGGTTATAGTCCTCAGAATTCGAGAATTTTAGAGCATACAAAAATATTCTATTCAAGATGACAACTTGTGATTTGGTTCAAAACTACCAAAATTATAGGTGAAGTACACAGAAATTCAAGAATTTATGAGTGCATAAAAGATACTTTATGCGGACGACAACTTGTGAATTGGTCGAAAATGGTCAAAATCATGAGTTAGTCTATAGAAATTTTGGATTGCCAAAAATTATTCTATCTGGGAAGCTAATTTGGAACTTTGTCAAAATGGTTAAATTCATGGATTATAGCTCATGAAATCGTGAATTTTAGAGCATACAAAAATATTCTATGCGGCATGACTTATGATTTGATGAAAACGCCAAAATTATAAGTTATAGTTCACAGAACTTCAAGAATTTTTAAATAGGCATAAAATATTCTATGCATGACTTATGATTTGATGAAAACGGCCAAAATTATAAGTTATAGTTCACAGAAATTTAGGAAAATGGAGTATGCGTAACATATTCTATGAGAGACAATTTGTAATTTGATCAAAATGACAATCACAGATTAGTCCAAAGAAATTTTGAAACTTTGGAGTAACTATAATATATTCTATGTGGGACAACAATTTGTAATTTGATCAAAATGACAATCACAGATTAGTCCAAAGAAATTTTGAAACTTTGGAGTAACAATAATATATTCTATGTGGGACAACAATTTGTGATTTGGTTCAAAACTACCAAAACTATAGGTTATAGTCCTCAGAATTCGAATTTGAGCATTATAAAATATTATATGCAAGACGATAACTTGTTATTTGGTTAAAACAGCCAAAATATTATATGCAAGACTATAACCAATCATTTTAGCTATTCAACCAAATCACAAATTGTCTTCTGCCAAATCACAAATACTCTATGCTGGAAGATACTTTGTGATTTCTTTGGAATGGATAAAAAGACTGGTTATAGTCCACATAAATTGAGAATTTTAGAGCATACAAAAATATTCTATTCAAGATGACAACTTGTGATTTGGTCAAAACGGCCAAAATTATAGGTGAAGTACACAGAAATTCAAGAATTTCTAAGTATGCATAAAATACTAAATGCGGATGAAATTTTTATTTGGTCGAGAATGGCCAAATCGTGAGTTGTAATTCAAAATATTTTGAGAATTTTGGAGTCATAATATATTCAATTAACTAAAAGTTTCTCAATCTTTTCTTAAGTGGGACATAGTTTACCTTAACTCTCACAAAAAGTAATTACATTTAGAAGGATTATTTGCACTTAAATACGCTAATATTTAGCTCATTTTTCACTTTGATACCAAAAGTTTTTTTACCAAAACATACCACAAAGTTCAATAAAATTCAACTTTGATACCTCAAAGTTTCTGTTTGCCCACAAAACATACCTCAAAGTTTCTGTTTGCCCACAAAACATACCTCAAAGTTTATTAATACAATAATACCGAACATTTTTTTTTAATTAAATTTTTGTTTAAGTTTGGGGTACCAAAGTTAAATTTTGTTGAACTTTGGGGCATTTTTGGGGAAAACTTTGGGAAAGTTAACAGAAAGTAAACTTTGGGGTAGTTTTGGGGTGGAAAACCTTGGGTGTGTCAAAATACTAAATGGAGTAAACTTTGGGGTAGTTTTGGGGTGGAAAACCTTGGGTGTGTCAAAATACTAAATGCGGATGAAATTTTTATTTGGTCGAGAATGGCCAAATCGTGAGTTGTAATTCAAAATATTTTGAGAATTTTGGAGTCATAATATATTCAATTAACTAAAAGTTTCTCAATCTTTTCTTAAGTGGTACATAGTTTACCTTAACTCTCACAAAAAGTAATTACATTTAGAAGGATTATTTGCACTTAAATACGCTAATATTTAGCTCATTTTTCACTTTGATACCAAAAGTTTTTTTACCAAAACATACCACAAAGTTCAATAAAATTCAACTTTGATACCTCAAAGTTTATTAATACAATAATACCGAACATTTTTTTTTAATTAAATTTTTGTTTAAATTTGGGGTACCAAAGTTAAATTTTGTTGAACTTTGGGGCATTTTTGGGGAAAACTTTGGGAAAGTTAACAGAAAGTAAACTTTGGGGTAGTTTTGGGGTGGAAAACCTTGGGTGTGTCAAAATACTAAATGCGGATGAAATTTTTATTTGGTCGAGAATGGCCAAATCGTGAGTTGTAATTCAAAATATTTTGAGAATTTTGGAGTACCAATAATACATTCTGTGCGAGGTGACAATTTGTGATTTGGTCAAAAGGTTATAATAAGGAGTAATAGTTCACAGAAATTTAGGAAAATGGAGTATGCGTAACATATTCTATGAGAGACAATTTGTAATTTGGACAAAAATTGCTAAAACATGGATTATATATAGAGAAATTCAAGAATTTATGAGTACGCAAAAGATACTTTATGCGGGACGACAACTTGTGATTGAGTCGAACACAGACAAAATCATCAGCTAGCACACAAAAATTTCAAAATTTTGGATTACACAAAATATTTTATGTGGGACAACAATTTGTAATTTGATCAAAATGACAATCACAGATTAGTCCAAAGAAATTTTGAAACTTTGGAGTAACTATAATATATTCTATGTGGGACAACAATTTGTGATTTGGTTCAAAACTACCAAAATTATAGGTTATAGTCCTCAGAATTCGGGAATTTGAGTACGTATAAAATATTATATGCAAGACGATAACTTGTTATTTGGTTAAAACAGCCAAAATATTATATGCAAGACTATAACCAATCATTTTAGCTATTCACCCAAATCACAAATTGTCTTCTGCCAAATCACAAATACTCTATGCTGGAAGATACTTTGTGATTTGCTGGAATGGATAAAAAGACTGGTTATAGTCCACATAAATTCGAGAATTTTAGAGCATACAAAAAATATTCTATTCAAGATGACAACTTGTGATTTGGTCAAAAACGGCCAAAATTATAAGTTATAGTTCACAGAACTTCAAGAATTTTTAAATAGGCATAAAATATTCTATGCGGCATGACTTATGATTTGATGAAAACGGCCAAAATTATAGGTGAAGTACACAGAAATTCAAGAATTTCTAAGTATGCATAAAATACTAAATGCGGGATGAAATTTTTATTTGGTCGAGAATGGCCAAATCGTGAGTTGTAATTCAAAATATTTTGAGAATTTTGGAGTACCAATAATACATTCTGTGCGAGGTGACAATTTGTGATTTGGTCAAAAACGACCAAAATTATGAGTTAATTAGACATAGAAATTCGGGAATTTTGGAGTGCGCATAATATATTCAATTAACTAAAAGTTTCTCAATCTTTTCTTAAGTGGTACATAGTTTACCTTAACTCTCACAAAAAGTAATTACATTTAGAAGGATTATTTGCACTTAAATACGCTAATATTTAGCTCATTTTTCACTTTGATACCAAAAGTTTTTTTAAAACCAAAACATACCACAAAGTTCAATAAAATTCAACTTTGATACCTCAAAGTTTCTGTTTGCCCACAAAACATACCCCAAAGTTTATTAATACAATAATACCCGAACATATTTTTTTTTAATTAAATTTTTGTTTAAATTTGGGGTACCAAAGTTAAATTTTGTTGAACTTTGGGGCATTTTTTGGGGGAAAACTTTGGGAAAGTTAACAGAAAGTAAACTTTGGGGTAGTTTTTGGGGTGGAAAACCTTGGGTGTGTCAAAATACTAAATGGAGTAAACTTTGGGGTATTTCAGTGAAGGTAATCCTATTTAGAAATATAACATACCGAATCAATGGCAACAGCAAAATGAGCTTTTCCATCTCCAACAAACCCTGCACTAGGGAAAAAAAGGATGGAATATGATCACCAAAAAGTGCAAAACAAACTAACCAAGGAACAAAGCATAAAGAAAATTAACTCAATAACCTCTTCCAACATCAAGAATGGATGACAATAACTTAGGCGTATCTTTCACATCCTTAAATACTGTAACAGGCCCCTTCACTGAATCCCTCTGATCGCTCCCCGGCTTCAAAATCCGATCTTTCCACCCAAACGGATCCGAATAACAATCCAAAACCCGAACCCTGCCATGAAACCAACCAAATCTCAACCCCAAACCCTCAGAAACCCTAATCTAACGCCATGAAAACTAAGAAACCTTACAAATCAGCATCAATCCCTTTACTCCTCAACAAGTTAAAGTAGAACGCCGGGCTCTTACTCAACGCGACGAGAACCAAACCACTGGATCAAACCATTCAAAGAATCAGTAACAAATGTATAGTTTTGAGTTGGGTTAGGGTTTGATTGGAACTGACCGAGCTTGGGATTTCGAGGCGGAGATGTTGGAGGCGAGAGAGGAGAGGAAGTGGTTGAAGGCGTGAGAACCGAGAGGGGTTTGGAGGGAATCCTTGATGGTTAGGGCTGGGCAGTGCTCTCCTTCGAGAGATCCGTCTCTTAGAGATCTTGAGATCGTTTCCGCCATTAGAAACCCTAGTTCTTGAGAGATTGTCGAGGGTTTAGAAGAGAAGAGGAAGCGGTTATGGGTTTTGAAAATTGAGGAGAAGTCGGCGGAGGTCGGGTCAATTTCTTTCCGGGCGACGGGTAAATTACCCGCTTTTCCTTTTTTCCTTTTTTCTCTTTTTCTAAAAGCAATTGTAAGTATTTATGCACCAACATTGAAGTATATTTATCTCCAATATTTTTGTTGCATTATAAAACTCAAGAAGTCATTCGCAAATGCAACTCACACCAAAAACTATATACTGTGAAGTACTTATAATCTAAAAAATTTATTTTGAGGTAAAATTTTTGGAACTAAACAAATGAAGAGTAAATAACCTAAATTCGTATTTTTGGCATACCCCTCTTAGAGTTCAAACACTCTGCCTCTGTATAAATGTGATGTAAGACCATGAATTTAGTTTCATGGTCTTCGAGTAAAATTTCACAAAAAAAAAAACCATGGTGAACAACAACCACGAGGTCAGGTTTAAATCTCGCTTGAGTTATGAATTCACCCAAAAAAAAGGAAAAGGGGAGGAAAAAGGAAAAATACATGAGTTATGGATTTACCCCAGAAAAGGAAATAAGAAGAGGGGGAAAGAAAGAGAAGAAAAACGACAGTGAAATACTTCTTACGAATAACTTACACCAAATCTGCATAAAATACACTCAATATTCCAACATTGAAATTACAAGACCCAGTACAGGAAAAAAGGGGCCAGAGAACTCAAATTTTGTGGCTCTAACCAAAATGCGTTCGCAAGCCATAAATGAAACTCTATCAAGATATGTATCTCTCCTGCTGTTCTTGTAGAAGCCTAGCTGAAGATTTGGCATCCAGATACAGAGCGTTCACTTCTTCAATATCAGACTGATTATGAAATTGAGATAGAGGTGGATTGTTAAGTGGGGATCAAAGCAAAATGAACAAGTAAAAATATTAATTGTACCATACCTTGCATATTTTATCTCTTCCATTCGTTCTTGCCACGATGCTTGCGGGTGATAGAAGTTGAATTGCATGCCTAGGAGAGCACATAGCCGATATAGGTATTTGTTTAGTAAGAAAATTGTATATGAAAGTAAAACTGTAAAGATATGCTTTTCTTTCTTAATTGCCCAATGTTCTAACCCATAATGCAAATACTTGCACCCATATTATCCAAAAGGGGATATTGTGTATGAACAGACACATCATTTAGCAAAATGATCAATCAAGAGAAAGGAGCGGCCCGTTGTTATGACGTGACTAGCAATCACTAGTCCATCTCTTGATAGTTTATTTTGCAAATGAGTTGCCTCCTCATCCCCATTATTTCGTATATCCAATAACAAATACTAGGTCCACCATAAATTGCACTAACCCAAGGTATACCAGTATATGATGTGCTTAAATATATGCTTGAGTGTGTAAACTATATCCTTCATGAAAACTAACCTCAAGGTAAGCATCGGACACCTCCTTTTTCTCTTCTTTTTTTTTTGGTGGGGTTTTTTTTTGGGGTCCATGGTAATGCTCTTTTACTTCAAATTGCCATATTTTTCAGGGCCGGTAAGCCGGTAATATTACAAAAATCAGTATATTGAATACTGCATGGATGTTACATGTGGTAGACGGCCAAGTTGCTACATGGGCGTAAGAGTGGGCTTACACCTCTAATTAAGCATATTTATAAGCATCTGGCAAACACAGGCAGAATGCAGGTTTCATGTGAAAATAACAATAGGCTAATATATGAATAAGCACATGCAAACAGAATAAATGTAGTAGCTGTGAATTTGAAAAATTTTAGTATGATCGAAGAGCAGGGGTAAAGATACCAACAACAAAAAAAAGGAAAACAAATACAGAAAATTATGTACTTAAGATTTATTTACGAGGAGATTAAAACTTTTGTGGTGTTTGTAGAAAGTAAAAGGCCAGACCCCAGTCCACAATGTCTGTTAAGAAAACAAAACAATAGAACAAAGACAAGAACATACAACGACACGAGTCTATGCAAGAGTGACATTACGTTCAAGTTCAACTGCAAGTCACTTTCTTTGACTAAACTATATATAAAAATGGATATAGCTGTCTGAAGATGACGTTAAAAGACAAAGCACATATAGGGAACTACATGGAATTGAACAGACCTCAAAGATGCTTGTTGTCCAATCTCTCCCAGATAAGCTAGACTTTCTTCATCAATTACCAGCTCTTCAACCTGCGCCCGAATTGCCAGTATCTGGTCCACATCAACAGATAGTATCATTCACTAGGAAGTTTGTGTTTGAGACACAATGTAAAAGGACGAAGATTAATGCAAGAACCTGAATCATTTCAGTGGGGCCATAAGTTTCTGTTCGAATTATTACAAGACGATCCAACAGATCTACAGGTATGCCATGTGGACTGGTCATATCAGTTCCTCTGAGAACAACCAAAGAGTGGTACGAATAACTTCAAATAAGTATAGAAGAATTTTTATGACTATAATTATGTGCAGAACCAGACCAAACTCAAAGCTATAAGAAAAACAATAAATAATCAGTTATTGATGCTATTTTGAAATTAACCATCATAATATTGCTAATTCATACCTTACATTACATATTCCTCTGTTCGTAGCAAATATTACTATCGGTGATATCGAGCTCTCAAGAGCACGATTTAGGTAAGAAAAACATTCCATGTCAAGCATATGAACCTGCAGTTGTGAGAATTAGTTGTTTACTATTAACCATAACAAGAATAAAAACTGTCGAAACTTTGGAGAATAATGTACCTCATCGATAAATAGTACACCAGGAACAAGCTCCGCTATCCCTTCGTCAATATATCTGTTAACCACCTGCCACCCATCCGATTTTTTGTTACAGTTAGGGTATCATGTACCAATAATTGGCATAACTTTGGCATCAACTATCTCCATAATCAATGAAGACTGTATAATCTTCTCATTATGGTGGGTGGCAGTCAAAGTTGAATGTCACAACCACCACGGAAAGAGGAAGAAATCTCAAGTAAGAAGCGCATGTCCAAAAGCACAAAGACTAAAAACAATACCTTATTAATTTCCTGGCGTAACTTGTCCGTGATTTCAGTCTTTCTAGGTTTCATCATCTGGCCCATAAGGGATAATATATCCTGCCCACCTTGTGGGCGAGCATTTGCTGCATCAAGATCATGTAAAGTAACATCCTAATGAAAACGGAAGAAATGTTAGTCTTCTAACTACTGTATGAATAAGCCAATGCAGAGAGCTGTAAGATACTAATAATTTAAATTTGGCCTGGAAAACATAAACCAGCAACTCAACCTGTACTCAATTACCCTTAGAAATGAAAGAATTTATTGTTTACAAGGTGGAACTGTTTCTTGTCTGAGAACAAATATGCAATCACGAAGGAGATTTCCCCCAGAAAGATTATCTATCAACTAAGGACCCTTCTTTAGGTTGTTTCTATAGCATCCCTAAGTCATGTAAAATGACGAAAGTACTATCAACATGTGCATATATAAATGACATTTGTGACAACAGCCTTAACTAAAAGGAGGTGCAGTAGTAAAAGCTGGCATAAAATTGGTTAAGGCAATATTGTTTTCCTGATGTAGATCAGATCAAATAGAGATCAATGGATTGTTTTAGCAACTTTGGATAACAAGGGATTATGATAAAAGGTTTCACTGCTGTTGTTAGTGAGTCATCTGAAACGGTTTGACCCTGTTTGGCCGAGTAACTTCAGCAGTGACAGGTTGTGATTGCATGGACTAAGGAAAAAGCGATAGCACAGGCGAAATATATATCATATAAAACTCATAACGAGATGAAACCTTTTAGCGGCTAGTAAAGAAATCTCCAGCTACAAATTGCAAAATACAAGAACTGGAATGTTTCTGGATTAGTTACCTGTACTATCTCCTTTTTCTTGTGCACTTCTCCCTTAGGAATGGGAACATACTCCTCTGCTTCAAGATCAAATTCTGTAGCGAAAGTATCACATCGACCTACTCTCTTAACAGCACCACTATTTGCTTCAATGTATATAACATCACCTATAGCAACCTGTAGTTTGGTATTACTGATTTTGAATAGTAAAAAAGAGGACCAGCAAAACCCCCACAATATAATAATCAAAAGAAACATTTCAACAAAGATCAAATGATTGACATGTATAAAGTGCAGTTGATGCATCCTTTATTGGCTGATCCGCCACCCGATTTATACAGAAAGAGAGAGAGAATCAGTTCGAGAGTTCCAAGAGGAATGACTCACAAGTCACATGAAATTGATGAACATAATAGAATGCGCTTGACATGCAACTAGCAAGACTGTTTTAAGCTTTGAAAAAGAATTCTCAGAACAATCCTTCTATATCAAGGGGAAAAACCAATCCTTTATTACTTTTGATATGATAAAAAAGATAATGGTGATTGAAAAACAAGATTAACACAAGCAAAACCAAAGATGCAGTACCATCAGAGAGAGAACATGTGTGTAAGTGTGTCCATGTGTGGGTCACTTGAGTTTAGAGGGACTGGATAGCATGGGAGTGAGAGCTGAATAGAGACAGGAGTGAGGGTGGAACACGCTTGACTTTGCATCATAAATTCGGCGATCCTTCTAAGTATCAGGTCCATATGATAATTACCTTTTCCTTAATCAAAGCATCATAAATCGTCGGATCCAACTTGAGCTGTTTTGTTCCTTTTACAGTTTTCAGACCAATAATTATGTGACTGATGCTTTTCCCATATCCGCCTGTTGTACTCTCAGCTTCTTCTGGTGAGAGTTCAGTAACCTGAAATATAGGCAGGCACCAATCAACAACTGGAGCAACACATGAGGAATCACAAACACATTTCAGTGTGGGGGCTACAAAATCACAGCTGTTAAAGCTAAAGTTCAAGAAAGAAGCAGACAATAATCATACCTCTCCTTCATATACTTCCTTGTTTTCCTTAATACGCAAACCTATAGCCCTCCGAAAATTCTCCATAAGCACCTCAGTTTTTTTAACCTCAGATGAATACACCTCTGATCCAACCATTGGACAGAATGGTACCTATAGTTCAATTCAAAACAAACTTACTCATGAAAGAAGAGCAATGGTACAATTAAGTGAGATTGAAATGACACAGCTTATAATAGCCAAAGAAATAACAGTTGCAACACTAATAATAAAAATAATTCACATCCTATGTGTTGTGTGTGTGTCACCAAGAATGATGTTTTAGTTCATTTTGTATGGTCAAATAGTAAAATTAAGAAATACAACGAAAGGCACAATCCCAAATTTCAGCAGTTAGGTGCATAAAGCATTTTTCTACTTAGCTCTATTAGCAGTCTCTCCATTAAATTAACAACTACCATATACTTTTTTTATTGCTCCATCATATACTCCTCTTAACTGAGGCATTCATCTGCCTCGCATGTCCAGACCGCCTCAAATCATCTACCAGTCATATTCTCTGTTGAAGTTAATTTTAAAAAAATATAAAAATTGACTGATAACTGTTCATATAAAGAGCCAATATAAATTTCAATGAATGACTTGCCTTCAGCTAGGAAAATTTAATCATCAACAATACAAAATACAACAGGATAATAAACAAAACTTTTCTATAAAATTCCAATTACAGATACAATAATGACCATACAGATTGTGAGTATCATCTTTTTTTCAAGAACCAGGATGGGACTTAGTGCAAGTCCCTCAGGCTTAAAAGAAAGAAAACACATACGAAAAATGATGATATCTTTCCATGAAGGCTGCTTATTTGGAACTCGAAGCTCATTCCTAAAGCCTCTTAATAAATAAAAGAACCTTAGTTTTATGTTGTAGGAGTAGTTTCTATTGATTAATTTTACCCCTTTGATTTCAAAATCGAGCTTCATATTTAACATTTTCTAGCACTCATCTCATAGCAAAGCTTGCTTCCTACTCTACATTCTTCAAAACATAAAAACTTGCTAGTATAAACAAACGCTTAGTTGATATCAGGAAAAACAAAAAGAGTATTATTAATTTATTATGATTCTCAATGACACAGGAATAAGTATGCTATCTTGTTTTTCCAAATGTTTCCCATTTGGGATTCTTAGCTCATTTCTAAGGCCTTACATTAAATAATAGAACCTACAGGCAATTTCCATAGATTTATTCCACTCATTTGATTTCATAATTACTGGGCTTTAAAATTAGCATTTCCACACATAAGACAAAATTTACTATGATTTAACTAGAAAATTCAATCAAAAACTATATTGATGTCAAAAAACATTACAAGGAACAGAACTTTTACCTTGCTCCCGAGCTCCTGAGCAATGCCGAGTGCTAATGCAGTCTTTCCAGTGCTCGGTGGACCAGCAAGTAGAAGTGCCCTTCCCGCCATTTTTTTCTGCCGTATCATGTCCACCACCAGCCCTGCCGCCTCTCGGGCCCCCACCTGCCCCACGAACCCAGCCGACAAACGAATAGCATTTCCATTCCCCTTCACAAAATTAACCAAAAATAGCATCAAACGCCAAAACCCTAAACCCTAGAAATCTTGAATAGAGAGAACAAGAGAGAACGCCACTGACAAACCAAACGAGAAAACACAATATTAAACCCCCTAAAATTACAAATAAATGACATTCTCATTCTCCTTTATATATATATATATATATATATATATATATATATATATATATATATATATATACACACACACACACACACAAAAAACACAGTATTAAACCCCTAAAATTACAAACAAATGACATTCTCATTCTCCTTTATATATATATATATATATATATATATATATATATATATATATATATATATATATATATATATATATATATATATATATATATATATATATATATATATATATATATGGGGAAAGTGTTCATAAGGTGGCATCTTAGATTCAATCTAAGGTAGCCTTCAAAACTACATTATATGCTATCAAATTACTCAATCCACTCCATTCATTTTGCTTTATATGTTTTGGATTGTATACAAACAAAAAAATAGCCATATTGAGTTGTAGTTATTCATGCATCAAGTGATTAAAAAATTAACGGTTTTACGACAATATAAATAAAGAGACAATGAAAAATATGTGTTCGAAGTATTTAATCATCATGATTTTTGTTTTATAGATGTTTTGAGACATTTAGATCACGATGAATGGAACGGATCATTAATTGAAATAGTCTAATTCATGAATCAAGAGGCGCTTCCTTAGATTGAATCTAAGGTGCCACTTTATGAACAATAAACCCTAAACCCTGAAAACCCTAGAAAGAGAAATGACTGATTGCAAATGAATCACATTCCCATTCCCTTTCGCAAAATTAACCAAAAATAGCATCAAACCTCTAAAACCCTAAACCCTAGAAATCTTGAAGTGACAAAATATAGAAACACACTCCAATTCCCCTTCGAAAAATTTTAACCAAAAATAGCATCAAAGCCCTAAACCCTAGAAATCTTGAAGTGACAAAATATAGAAACACACTCCAATTCCCCTTCGAAAAATTTTAACCAAAAATAGCATCAAAGCCCTAAACCCTAAACCCTAGAAATCTTGAAGAGAGAGAGAGAGGGATTACGTCGAGGCCGAGGCCTTTGATGTGAGTGTGAGTGGCGATGCGCTGCTTCTTCGTCGTCGACTGAACCTCTTCGATCTTCATCTCTCTCTCTCTCTCTCCTCTCTCTCTCGTTGTGCGATTTTTCCCCCTTTTTTGAGCTTTTTTGGGTTTAATGGCGGGTTCAGCTGTCTTAAAAAGGCTGCGGTTAGAATTAAGTGGGCCCTAAGTGTGAGGCCCATTTTATGTAGTCTTCAGCTGGACTGGGCCTCTTTTAATAGATGGGCCGTTGATTGTCTAGGTTCAATGAACTAATAAAGATCATTCTTAGTTGCTTTTATAAACACTCTTAGCCTAATAATTGGACTTATCATGGAACCAACTAGGAAATTCTTAAACTGCTCTTCCAAAATGTCCACGTCAGCCATTTTCCCTACAGAGAGTAAACACACCGTGCGGATCCCACACCTGTGATGGGACCCATACTATGATTGAGAAAAGTAGCAAAATTTTAGTCAACGGGAGGAAAATAAACTTGTAAAGTTGATATTTACACTTTCGGACGTGTTTGTTTATATGCAAGTAAGAGATAAAAGTGAGAAAATGACTTGATTTTAATATTTTAGGTATTTGTTTGCATACAAGTATTTACGAAAGTGAAATGTAAGAACATTGTCACATAGGATTTAATACAATTTTGATTTTCCCTATAAAAGTGGTGAAGTCACATGACAATAACAAAAATAGTAATCAATTTTAATTAAATGGTTTTAACTATATTTACTAATTAATCTTATTTTGCTACATCATCTTCACATTGTACTTTTAATAATAATTTTATTTTTCAAACAAACACTGTATTTCTCTTACATGACGACATGGATATGAAAGTTATTTATTAAAAAAAAAGCATGATTTAACATGCAAAAATACAAAACTCTTACAAAAGGCATACATTTTTCTCACGTGATTCACATTCCCTCTATATCCTCTCCTCCCGCTATGAGATGAAAATCCCGCCCTTCTCACTTCTCCGTCAACCACAGCTAACTTCAAATAATAATAATAAAATCAGCCTAATTATTCTCCCCTTTCATAATACCAAACGCCGTCATTTTCTAGGGTTTCGACCTCTGATCCCCCTTTTGGGGGGCGAAATCTGTAAATAATGGATCGCCGATCGAGGTATGGCGGCGGACGGGCAAGGAGAGCGATCGGGGGAGCTCATGTCGGAGGTGAGGTCATAAATCTTGGAGTTTTAGGGTTTAATTTGTTGATTATTACGGTGTTTTAGATGAGGGATTAGGATTTATGATGCCTGTTTCTTTTTAGGAAGATCGTTTGACTTGAGATTGTTCCTTTTGCTGTTAAAGTCTAGCTTTAATTTGCTTTCTATTTTTTATGTAATTTTTTATGGCACATGAACGATGAATTGCTAGTGATTTCTGTGCTATTTATTTGTGTAGCTGATTGGTTATGGTTAATTAGCTGCAATCTAGCTAGTTCTTCACTCTTTAATCAGTTTATTAGTTATTTATGATCGAAATCCCTTTTTCGTACAGTACTCTGTCGTCGAAGCTGATTCTTCCCATATTTTTGGGTTGTAAAGGAAACTCAAAGAGGCAGTTGGTGTAATTGAGTCATTTCATCACCTGAAAGCTTTTAATGGATTTATCTGGAATGCCTAAGAATTGTCTCAACAGAGATACTAGCTATGATATGTCGTACACTTCTCTGCGTTAAAGATTTAGAGTGTTCAACGCATCTAGATATGACACACAAGTCCATTTATGTACTACTCACGTCTGTTTTGAAGTATGATACTTGTCTCTGTTACTCTGTATCTACAAATTATAGGATATTAGTATCAAGGTTAAAGAAAGCGCTAGGCAGCCTAGGCGTTGGACCCGACGCCTAGAGCCTAGGCGTCTAGGCGGAAGCCTAGGCGGGGCCTAGGCATTTTCCTATTTTTTAGTTTTTTAATTATAATTACTAATAGTAAATGCCAATGTTATAGAATGCTTAGGCGCTGGACTGGCACCTAGGCAGATTTCTTAAGTGGTGGTGGAGGATGTTTTGTTTAAGGTCGGGAGAGGTAGAGGATGTGTTCATAGTTGGAGTTTGAAGAAGGTTGGAGGATGTGGAGGTTGCAATAGAGGAAATCATGATCACTGCCTAAATGGTGCAATCCATGTAAGTAGACCACGCTCCCCTAGGCGCTCCCAAAATATAGGTGGGCAACCTAGGTACCGCCTAGGCGCTAGGTAGGCGGCCAATGTACCGCGTAAGCCTAGGCGTACGCCTAGGCAGGCTAGGCGGAGGCTTTTTAAAACATTGATTAGTATTGAGGGATCCTTCTGTATGTTTGATGCAACATGGTTCATAAATCTTTTCTGGAAATTTGCAAAGGAATCATATTTTAACGTACTTCCAACATTTAGTCCATGTTTCTGGATTGGCTGTCTTAGCTGTCTCAATGGGTTTCATATAAACCAAGAAGTACAAACTGCTGCCAGAAAGTTATATGAATAAGGGCTAATTCGGTATTGCTTTTTTTTTAGGGTGCTTCTGCTTATTTTTTCAAGAAGTAGCCAACAAATGGTGTTTGGTGAAAACATTTTTGGCATGCTCATTAAAACTACTTCTGCTTTTAAGAGGATGCTTTTAAAGTTAGCTTCTGCTTTTTTTTAGTTTATATACCATATATACATTTTATTTTTTAACAATGATTATTAAGCACAGTTCTACCAAACACAATAATTGCTTGTTAAGCAGTTTTTGATATTTGATTACCAAACAACTATTTTTAGCTGCTTTATAAGCAACTTATTATAAGCTCTAGCAATACCAGACTGACCCTAAGTCTTTTGATAAGTGCCATATTTGATTTTCTATTTATTGCATTGAGCCTAATAACTTAGGTCCTTTTTGGTTCCATGTACATTTTTTGCATTATTTGGGAGTAGCTAAGCACACAAGCTTTTCCTGAATATTTTCACTCACCTAACTGCCACCTAGCTCCCAGGTTTTATGGTAGAGCTTTCTCTTGCCATTGTTTCACAAGGTCAAGAGCCTCTAAACCTGGTCAACTAGTTTGTGGAGATTTCTTAGGATTGAGATCCATTGGTTGTTCCATTCCTGCAGTGAAATGTTTGGATTATGGATTATGAGTTTAGTTATTCTACAACACAGATCTGCAAGACATGTTGTAGCAGCAACCCCAAACAAAACAAAAAATCAGCACATCGTCACTGTTTATTTTTATAACTGCCAATTCTTATATTTCAGTGCGGCTTCCTAAAGACAATTATATGACATTATTTGGAATAATGCTATCAGGTTTACTGATTTCTACATTCTATTCACGTTATCAGATAAACATTGACTATGAAGACTATGTGCATTATGCAGGGCTTCTAAAAATGAAGCTATTGTAGCCTTTAGGTTGAATCACTAAATAGTAGCTAGCTGCAATTTACTTTAATATTGCTTGTCGATTGTCTTCTTTCTGAAAGTTTGTTTTTAATATATTTCAAAATTTAAGGTAAATCTCCCTGAATTAATTTTTCTTTTTCTTGCATGTTTCAGATTTAGCTTTTTGGATAAAATTACTTATATATCATAGGTCTTGTATAGGTTTAAGTTTGCTTGTTATTCATGAGACTTTTATCTTATAGTGGGATCATTTTGTTTCAGAAAGTGGGCAGTCAAGAAAAATTACGAGTGTTTCAAAGATAGCTTCAAATTCTATCAATCATAATGGATCCCCAGTTAAAGGACACTCGGTATGGGTTTTCATAACATTAATTGTTTACTAAGATATCTGGGTTGTCCTAAAACTATCAATATATCTTACAAGTCGCAAGAGCCTTTCTGTTCTCAGTTTGTTTTTCAGTAACAAGGTATAAAATTTTATACTTGTTGATTTTCTTAGTTACTCCTTAAAAATACAGGCTAAAGATTCTCCGATTTTGCCGATGATATGTAGGAAAAATATTCAATGTTTTTCTTTTTTCTTGCTCTGCCCTCCTGCTTCCGGAACAGAAATTAAAATATTCTTGTTTCTTGGTTTTTTATTTTTCTAGTTGGATGTTGTAACTTTTTTGTTAGATGATAAATGCATGTGTGATCTTTTATATCTTCTAGGTTGCCCCTGAGACTCAGAGAAGCTCGTCTAAGAAGGTTACTGGAACAATCAAATCACTAATACATGAAGAGACGTCAAGGGAAAGAAAAGTTGCCCAGCCCTCACAAAGTGTAATTGCGAAATTGATGGGTCTCGATTCATCCCCACCTCCGGTTAAGCAGGCAGAGACTTTACCAAAACCAACATATAGATATCCTAAAATCCATTCGTCTGGGAGGAGAAACAATGAGCGCTGGGCATTCAAAGATGTCTTTCAAATCAGGGATTCAATAAGAGTTGGGAAAAAAACAAATCAGTCTGATTTTAAGGGGGTTTCACATTTAGACAAAGATAATACAGATATAGCCTTTATAAGGCAAAAATTCATGGAAGCAAAGTGTCTCTCAACTGAAACTCTTCAAGGCTCCAAAGAGTTCAATGATGCAATAGCAGTGCTGGATTCAGATCTGTTTCTAAAATTTCTTGAGGAGCCCAATTCTTTGTTCACAAGTGATCGACATGATCTGAAGAATTATCCACCAGCTCGATGTGAAAACCACATCGCAGTATTAAGATCATCAAAAATTAAAACAGATGAAACTGATGATGTATCATGTAGATCAGAGGAAAAGTATGGAAGTTGCACTCAAATGCGTAAAGAGGCTATAAGCACATCAAGAAAGCCAAGCACCAACCTTTTTAATCACCTGCACAAAGAAGATAGTGGTTCTCTGTCCCATAAGTTGTTAAAATCACGACATGGAAGAACCAGTACTGAAGTTCAATATTCTAGGATAGTTGATCTAAAGCCTAATTTGGGAAAGGCCCAAAACATGGGAAGAAATCTTTCTCGTCCTTCACATGAGAAATATCCATATGGCTATAGAAGGCATAGGGAATTTCAGCAGTCTGGAATTCAAGAATCACTTGCTGAAGGAAGCAAGCGGAGGAATTTGTTTGATAATATGGAAGTGATGTCACACAGAAATCGGGGTTCAAGAGGAATTTCTAGAGAAATCACAAAACAAATGAAATGCACGGTAAATAGTGGTTCAGACAAGACACTGTTTTCTGGCTTCAACAGGCACATAAAAGATGAAAGCTCATGTGCAATTGCAGGCATGCATGACTCAAACAGCTTTGGGACATATCAACGGAATCTGCACAACTTTGATTACTGGAGTAGAGCCTCAAGCTCCTCAAGTTCTTGTTCAAGCGAATCATCTTTAGGCAGGGAGGCCAGAAAACGCTTAGCTGAGCGATGGAGGATGATCAAGGTGAAGGAGGCAAAATGTGTTGGTGGAGGCTCAAGAACTTCAGGTGAAATGGGTGCTATATCTAACAGAGAAGTTCCAAAGGAGAATCTGGAATCAGTTAGAGTACAGAAAGTTTCAGATGAACAGTTTCACTCTTTTGGTATTAGTAGCGGAGATGGCTGGATGGAAGAATGCTCCACAAATCTTCCCAGATTCCCATCTGTTCCAGCTTCATCACGCATTCATGGCATGCCTAAATCAAGCAGACAGCATCTTGCTGATGGTGATATCTGTTATATGCTTAAAGATGTTCTTAACTTGGGAGAGGTTGACTCTTCCCCGGGGACCTTAAGTCCGAGACGAAGATTGTCAAGAAAGAGCTTTAAGTTTCAAAGTTACAAGCCTCATCTTAATCCTGGTGGGGATGAAAATAAGCTGCCTGTAAGAGAGATACTTATTAACCAAGAAGAACCGAGGAATGAGATTCATGTTTCTGATTCTTCTGAAGTGCATATACTTTCCAATTTTTCTGAAGATGTTGTTGCCAACTCCAGTAACCTGATTGATAGTTCTCCAGTCACAGAATCATTGAATGTGGGAATGCTCTCCACAACTAGTGAGGGAAATGTCGAGCAACCTGCACAGATCTGGGAATCTTCTGGCATCGGTCATATGGATGGAGCTATAGAGGTTTGTTTATGACCTTCTATAAGCACAAAGTTTAATGCCTTTTAGTTGAACTAAAGTTTGAACCTTCACTCCTTTTCTTTCATCTCTATGTAGCTAATGTTTTCTGTGTATATCTCGTGCTTACAAATGTTTTTTTTTTTGGTTGACATTCTCTAATGTTGTCCTTCCATTCCTCAGACTTTTGTTATAATAATCTGAAGTTGTTTTCTTCAAACTTGGAGAATTTTCGTTGCAAACATGAAACACTTCTCTGCATTTGAGTCATCACTTAGCTACTCCACCTTCTCAACTGTGAAGCAAGCATTCACTGGGTTGCAAAAGTTGTGTTGGAAAATTTCGTGTAAATCTGGTCTTTCCAAATTTAAAACTTCTTATTTACCAACAAAAGATAATGAAAGGTTTAAACACACCCAAAAGCAGATTAGTCTTGTAAATGATAGAGAAAATGTCAACAAGAAAGTGTGTCTAGGTTCCGCCTTTCTAAAAGGATCAATGGAATCATCCAGCTTCTCACTACCAGTTAAAGCCACCTCTATTGATATCTGGTCTCCTTGGTATTCAAGCCCCCATATGGTCTGTTGGATCCCATATTATAGATTCTTTTGGGAGAAAATCATGACTCTTTTCTTTTGGTTGGGATAAGTGTCATACATTTGTCCGAAGAAAAGACAAGTGTCCTACATATCACGGTTGATTTCATAAAAAAAGTATTTTCGTCCTTTTATTTGTGTGTGTGTGTGTGTGTGTGTGTGTGTGTGTGTGTGTGTGTTTGAGTAGATATGTTATGCAAAAGAATTCTAACTGGTTATTATCTTTGTTGCACTTGTTTCTTCCTTTTTGATGAAATTGCAGTCATCACCTATGGAAATGCATTCTTAAATATTTTGACTATGTCGTATTATAATTGTTTTTCTGCAAACATCTGTTGATGACAATCTTAGACACATACTAACTGGTTGTTCACAAACCTTTTTTTGATAATGTAAAGGCATTGCTGTTGTTTTTATGATAATCAGGTCGATGCTGCAGATGATATTCTCCTCACCTTTTTTATTACTTTATTCCTTTGTCCTGATTTATTTTCTGTTTGCCTACAACTTATAGGAGCAGAACATGTTTCTGTACTTTGTTCATCAGATCAGGGTAACTTGGAGCTACACTCTGAGCTCAAATTAAGAGCGATTATTCCTTCTCAAACCACGAAACTGTTTATATGACATTTAAGATAATACAAAACTCACCTTAATTATTCTCCTAAAAATATCCCCTTAAATAAAGGCTTCTGCACGCGGATGTGTGTGCATGCTGCACACCCATTTTCTCGTGTGAGATTGTGAGGTCCAATTTCCCTAAAATTCTGCTGATTAACCTAAAGTTTAAATAGGACATCCATGTCATTGACTTATTTCATTTTGTTTCTTCCCTCCGATCCTCTACTCTATTTCTTCTTATTCTTTACGACATAAAATACAAAAATTCACATTTCTCCAAATGTTCTTCCTTTTGTTTCCTGGATATCCATTGTACCTTGACCTTTGAAATGTTTTATTTGATAGGGTTCATCAATCTTTTTGAGCATTAATTTGGGAGAAAATTGAATTCTAACTGCTGCTTTTACTCTAAGATTTGAATTTGTTGAAGTTTTTCTTTGCTAAAGATATCATTTTGTCTCCAGGACACCTTACCAAGGCATCTTCAAGTAGATTCTGCTCCTTCTGAGTGTAGCGAATCTGGATCTGAGTCCTTGACAAGCTCCAGAGATGCTGAGCAACAAAGCCCTGTCTCTGTCCTTGAGCATCCATCAAATGAAGGCCTGTCAAACCCACATTATTTTGGGAGGGCCAGTGCTGGTCTCCAAGGTAAATTAAAGCAATGTGCTATCTCCATTTCTCTTGTAGTAATACTCCTTTTCTTGCAAAAATCTAAACTCCGCCAAACTACTCTATTTTCTTGTAGAACTCCGAATGCAGCTGCATCTTCTCAAGTTGGAATCAGATAAATACAGTAGAGAATGTAAAACTCCTGCTTTGTGTGAGGATTGCATTGGAGAGATGCTATTGACGTATAAAAATGAAGAAGACAGAGACTATGCATACCTAGTCGATATTATCAATTTGGGCATCTATGGTGCAGATAAAGATATTCTTTTGAGTACTTCTTGCTCTACAAATTATCCAGTGGACCTCAATGTGTTTGAAAAGCTTGAAGGGAAGTATGGGCTGCTTCTAGAATGGTCTAGATTAGAGAGAAGGTTACTGTATGATCTCATTAGCTCCAGTCTAACCGAGATCCTCTCTTCAAAGAGAAAGCTTGAACTGGTAGGTGATAGGCTCATTGAAGAGGTGTGGCAAATGTTGGTCAGAAAACGAAAGGAATTAAGTCGACCAAAACCAGAGGAGAAGTTCTTGGATCCTAGGTGGTTAGATGTTGGAGATGATATTGAGACAATAGGAAGAGAGATTGAGAGTATGTTGGAGGATGATCTTTTGGAAGAGGTTATGTTCGATCTTTTGATATTGAGTATCAGAAGAGAATAAAGTCGTGCTTGAAATGTCTATAAGGCCATCTCAACATCAATGACTTTAAAGGAAAAGAAAAGGATGGAGTCATAATGATAAGGAAAGGTATATTCATTTGCATATTTTTTGGCAGGAGATGATCTTGAGACAGTAGAAGAGAGATCTAGAGTATGTTAGAGGATGATCTTTTGGAAGAATTTGTCCGGGTTTAAATTGGATCAGTCTTTCACTATTGAAAGTATGAGAGAAATATAAGGTCATCATAATTTCGATGACTTCAAGGGAAAAAAGGAAAAATAGAATCAGATATAAAAAAGAAGCAAATATATGTTTGTTGTTTTCATTCTTTTCACGGTGAGTACATGTATACTATCGGCTAGTTCAAGTGTATTTTTTCATTAGACTTTTTTTTGGGGCAACATTTTTTTCGGCAGACTACAAAAGCATGTATATTTGTTAGTGTTTTGGCTGCATTTTGTTTGAGAGATGAGAGTTTTGGAAATATGCATTTCTCTAGTAAATATTTGTATCATATTGTCCGAGTATGATTTGTATGAAATATATGCGGTGGGGAAACATTGACTCTGTTATTTGCTGTCTTGAGGATTGACTGTGCTAATATGTGTGAAATGATGCATTAAGCCCTGTTGCCAGTTTATTATTTGATAGTTGAAATCTGAAGAATAGAGCGCAGTGATTGTTTCTTAGAGATGGATATCATTTTATTGACATAATTCAAATTGAGTTGAGTTACACAACTCTTGTCCCATATGAGGATACTATTGATCCAAACTTAAGAGCTGTCTTTCAAATTAAAAATTCATACAGAGAAATATGATCTACTAAGCTTGAACTGTGTAGGGGGGGAAAATCAAAACTGTTTTCTATAGTTATGTCTACCAAATTATATTTTTTGGCTGAATTCTTCGATTCGGGTTGATGGCATTTAATAAGATTATCAAAGCAATCTAGTTCCAATTCCTGCAGACCTACAATAAGATTGTAATGATTCCAAAGGATTTAGATGCAGCATTAGAAATTATGTACCCTTGTCAGCCACAAGCACACTGATCCCTCTGGGCCCTCCATCAAAAGGATCATCATGTCCATTTTCTTGCAAACCCCACCTCAAAATTATTAAGAATAAGGACCCTCAAAAATAAATTAGGATTAAAGGTTCTCTTAATCTTTTCTTTGTTTAAAATAAGTTATTTGCAGACCCAAACCACCCAACATGCTACTCAAGAGGATTCCTTGCCTCCCAATTATCAATTGACAAGATGCAATCTTTGCTTTTCTAAATGTCTTCATCAAAGTAGAAATAATGTTCCTTCCAAATTCACACAAACGTGAGGCAAAATTTTAGCTTGTGCATTGATTCATAGATGGCTATCAATGAGACAGTAGAAGATTGATCTAATCTTTTTCTATCATGTGAACAAGCACAAACATTGGTTCTTCTTTCATTATCAAGGAGGCTAAAATTTGTATATTCGTCGTTATCGCTCTAATTGTCGTTGATTAGCATAGCTTTTCTACTAAGACTTAATTTTATAATCAAATTCAAGAGGACCACATCCACTTACATAAAAGCTAATTAGATGGATATATATGGTTGGCTAAAGTTCAAAATCTCACTGTAAAAATCCTTTAAAATATCATCATACTCGCACACACACACACACACACAAAATGGAAAAAAGAAATTTACAGGTATAAATCTTAGGCTTTATATCTCAGATATAAATCTTAGGCCTTTACATCTTATACTACAGCTAAAGCTGGCTTTTATAGGATAAGTATATATAGTGGTTATATATGAACAAGGTGGATTAAAGTAAACCCACTTCTGTTTCAAGTGCACTAACACATGATTTGAACACAAAGGGGGCAAAATCAATAGAAATAAGGTCCCATGAAAAGGAAAGGAAAAATAAACAAAAAAGATAAAGAAAAACGGCTAAAGACGGTCACAAAGCTCAAGCACAATGAAGACTTTGGATAATTAAGTCGATTTAATCTAAGTCTAATTGCTTGAAAAAAGTGACAAATTTTTTACAGGTGCAAGTCATCTGATGAGAAGTACTTGAGAAATTTTTACAGGTGCAAGTCATCTGATGAGAAGTACTATCTAGAATTAGCTAAAGAATCTGCAGACAGGTAACAATATAATCTTAGTCGATTAGCATTAAGGCAATACTTAATAGATTATTCGACATATTGTGTATAAAGAATCACTTTAGCCTAAAGTTAAGTTGCTGGTTTGTGAACTCACACTATATACCAAGGTATGATAGTGTTTTTTTTCACAGAAACTATGATGCTTAAGCCCTCCGGGGTTTCATTAAAAAGATGATAATAAAACATTTCACAGAATAGAAAGATACAAACATTTATTAAATCTCACCTATACTCTGATCAGATACAAGTTATAATCACACTCTCATCTACTAACCTCTTTACCAACAAGTTGTTGGCCTAGTGGTAGGCAAGCTGGTCCCCATGCGGGCTCCCGCCTCTTGGCAAGAGTTTGAAACTTGGAAGCGGCACCTGTTGGGAGGGGTAGCCACCAGCCCCGAACAGGATTAGTCCCCTCTCCAATGTGGGGTGAGAACACCTGTGGTTAAAGACCCAAAAAAAATTCTACTAACCTCTTTAATTCTTTTTGAATTCTTGACCATAATTTTTCCGTGAACTTATACCCCATATCATTGACAATATTTACATTTCAGGAAAATTTGATTAGATAATTGACTGTTTTGTTAAAGATGCGATAGAGAGACTTATTCAAAGTTTAAGTAAAGGGGTACAAAGGAGGTCCAACATAAAGAGAAGGCTCAAACCATTTTAATTAAATTTTATGAAATAGGGTCAAAAAGTTGGGGGCAGAAGAAGTTGGAGGAAGCATCTGATTCTGTTTTTAGGTGGCTTGTGGTTGAAACTTTGACATAATGGAGCCCTCTTGTGTTCTCTTCTCTAAATCTAATTTATTAAAATCACCCTAATTCTTTGGTAGGTATCTAGTAAGTGCATGGAGACATTTGTGCTTTTGTTCTCCATTAGCATGTAATTCTAGAATCAAATCATTCTTTTGAAGTAAGATTCTAATTGTTCACATTCTCAGTTATTGAAGTTTACAGTGTGTTGTACTAGTTAGACAATGCAATAGTGAAACTATTTTCGAATTATAAAAAAAAAAAAAGACATGCATCAATGCACCAAACTACACAAATTGAAAGGACATACCTAACAGCTCCTCTGTGATTTGAATGTTAGAGGAATCTCTCACTGTTCATCAACTAAAATCCAAAAAGAACAGTTTGATCAATATATTCATGCATTGAATGTCATTATTGCTTCATCTATTACCAATTGAAGGCCTATGGTTGGTGTCATCTAAAAAGGGTAAAATGAAGTGTGGTTGAAATACTAGGATTCCTTTCTCATGTTTAGCTTCATGTGCACATGGCTTATCAGAGTGTTAAATTCACTCCATAATGATACACAAAAAATGAAAAATATTACTCAAAGAAAAAGAAACAAAAACTGAGTAACTAAGAATTAGCATTCACTAATTGTATTACAATTGTTGACAATTCACTCCTTTTGCTTGGCCTCAAGATTTTGACAGAACAAATAAGAATTAGTTCAATTTTCACTTATCTGGTTATCTTTAAATTTAGTTACAGGTTTGATTCGAGAGAGAGGTCGGAGCCTGAGATTTATTGGCAGTAAAAAGTAGCTAATACTTACAGAGATGAAAATGCATAGACACCGAGGGATGAGAAAAAACTAGAAATTAGAAGGCCTTATGGTAATTCTAAATGTATTTATCTCATAATATCGTTCTTAATTTTCACCAAACATAAACTATAATCATTCATTAACCAATAAACTTTTCGATGAAAAAAAATGAAAGAGAGGATCACAGATCTGCAATTTGTTTGAGAATGATATCATGTGCACATAGGAAGCATCACACGTGAAAAGAGCCAGTGATTTTTATTGGTTAAGCATTTAATCTGAAATTAAACATTAGTATAAGTGCAACCAGTGCACAATGTTGATATTATAATTATAGGAATACAGACATAGTTAATGAAATCACATTCCTTGCCAAGTCAAGCTATAGCCATTTGAGTGGGATCCACAAAGTTCTTTATTCAATATCAAACAAAGAATATCACCTAAAATTCTTAACCTGTATCTTTCTTATGTAACCCAAATTCATTTTTTTCCTCCAATTAAATAAGATCTTCTACTTAATCATGGAGTTTAATCACACTATAATCAGAACAATAGATAATTATTCCTAACTTTTAGAGCGTTTGACATGAACCTTTTCTCTCACTTAACTCTATATAATCATTTTCTGTTAAAATTAACAATTATCTTACTGTTTTTAATAAAAAATGAAATAATTAAAACGCCTAAAGTTTCACAATGCTATAAATATTGCTCAACATATTTTCCAATCTCAAAAAATCACTAATGTCAGAACGGCTATGTTTAGAATTTGAATAGCAGTTTGATTACTATAATGGTTTCGATGTTGATATGATATTTTTCCACTTAAACACGGAAAAATAAAAAATAATCCCATAGGCATAAGACTGATCATTAAGCACCGCCCACATAAAGAATAAATTGGAAGAATAGGAGACGGTTTAAACAAAGCCTTACAGAGGACAAAGTGACATATTTGCTCCTTCAATTATGCTTGAATCAAGGATAGTCTTTGACTGGATAAGCAAGATGTAAAATAAATAAATAAATAAATAAATAATAATTCATGAATAAGAATGTGGCGACAGCAGGATCAGCTGAGTATGTGTTTCGTAGGTTAGGTTTTGCAATACAAAAAGGATTAGCGGCACAGCTTGTTGCCCGCTTGTCATCATCACATGTGTAGCTTATGTTGTTAAACAATTCATATTTTTGTTTAAAACAAAACAAAACAAAACAAATAAATAATAATAATAATAAAGGAAGGGAAAAAATAGAGAAAAATCAGTGACAAATGGTTAAGCCATAAAGCTCTTCACTAAACATGAAACGCTCCTTCTGATATCTTTCTCGGTCTGGTGAGCCAGAAAGTTACATTGACTACATTTTTTTTTCATTCGTTTCTCAAGTTAATGAAGATTGCATATAAGAAGTCTTTGTTCCTGCATATGACGAAAGTTCTAATAATATGGCAATAATTTTTCCTTCAAAGCAAAAAAGTATGAAGAAGAAACCACCTTAGCTGGAAGAGGACCATACTGATAAGGAAATAAAAAGATCAAAAGGAAACAAAACAAACCACAGAACAACAAACTCAAGCCCACCACAAGTCTAAAATTACAGAAAACAAGGGCCCTAATCATAAGGCAAATAACCACAAAAGGAACAAACAAAACACACATACTCAAATCCCCTAATTTATGTGAAAATGAGTCATACACAATGTAGGTTAGGGGGGGTCTCAGAATCTTGTCTAAATGATACTCAAATTAATAGAAAAACTAAAGAAAGAAAAAGCAAATAAATTCATGATATGGTGATTATGAGTATAATGATGGTTAGAAAACCAAGACTCAGACCCGTGCAAGCCATAATCATAACATCAACATGCCCAAAAGCAAAGAATGCAATAGTTACAAATATATTAAAGTTTGGTACTTAGCCTAACATAATATCCCCCCTTTCATCATTACCTTTATCCATCCATTTTCAAGTGAGAAGCTCCCCTTTATTAGACAATCTCTGTAATTTTTTGGTTAAACTTCTCTTACTCTCACCGGGCATCACTAGACCCCCTCTCTCTCAAAGTTTAAAAAGCTCACCAATCTAACCCTCATCAAGAATCTCTCTCTTCTCTCTCTCTCATGGCCCCTTCGCTCTTCAAAGAAATGAAGGGAGTAAACTTCTCTTGTGTATCACCGGCATCAGCTGCAGTATGCACAAGCATCGACCGCCGTTCGATGGTTCGTCCTACAATCATTGGACGGTCATCATCTACCGGTCGACACTTGAGAACCAAGTCTGTCAGTCAATTGCCTAAACCTGCTGGCTCAAAGCCTAAGGCTTATAACACTGAAAAGTGTCGAAAGAGCTTAGATTACAGGCATAGTGATCTAAAAAGCCCTGCAGACTCTTCCAGATATTTGCTCGACGATACGACTTTTATCGATATGTATCCTGAGTTCGAGCCAAAATCTTCATCCTTGACGGTATTCAATCATGACAAGATTTTGGCACGATCGTCGATATGCACCAGTACACCAAGGCTTTTTAGGCCTATGAAAGAAAATGAAGCATCTTCAACACTTGTAAGGTCATCTTCTACTAGACCACACCATAACAAGGTTTTGGCTCAATCTCCAGTGAAAAAGGACGATATATCGACATCATCTGTTCTAAGGCCTTCTAATTCTACTATATCACATCATGATCAGGTTTGATTCAAAAGTTATAAGATAGAAAAATACAATATTTAATAGTAACTATATTCTAAATTGAGCTCTTATGTTTCCTTAGGTGGTGGTTTTAAGGGTGTCATTGCATTGCAAAGGATGTGAAGGGAAGGTGAGAAAACATATATCTAAAATGGAAGGTAAGCATTATATTTGCTACATATTTTGTTTATGTTTGATGTTATATATGATAGTATATTAATCTTCTATTGTGGATAAATATAGGGGTCACATCTTTCAACATAGATTTTGCGACGAAGAAGGTAACGGTGAAGGGTGATGTAACGCCGTTGGGGGTTCTTAACAGCGTTTCGAAGGTGAAAAATGCGCAATTTTGGCCATCTGAGCCATCTCGCGCATGATCAGATTGTATTATGTAACATTATGATGATGTTTGTAAAAGAGTAGTACTGAATGTTTCCAAGTGTTTTGTGTATGAAAAGACTAGAAATCGAAGGAACAACCTTTGGTTTTTCTGTCTTTTGCTTTTCTCTCTCAGGTTCAAATTTAGCAGAAAGGCTATTGTAGCCACAGTCCAAGTTCACAACTTTGAAGGTTCCTTTGTCCAAAGTTGGATAACTTAAAAGAATGCTAAGGGATGCAATTTTATAGTATGAATGGGTGCTTTATGTAAAGTTCTGTTTTATACTTTTCCTCAATCGGAGACCCTTTGTTGATTGTGATGTTACTTTCAACAGCCGAATGAGTAAAACTTTTTCTAGGAGTAAGGGCCTTTCCTAGGGGTCTTTTGGATAAGATATTTGAACATAGAGTATATACTCAATTTGGATTTATTTTTTCCATAAAGTAACTGCATGACCAATAAGATAGATTTTTAAAGTGACAATTGCATTGATTTTTGTATCGTTTATACTTATTTAGTATTTTGTTTGCACTGATATCGCATACTGATTGCACTAATTTAAAATTGACAGTGAAAGACATTTAGCTTCCTCCATCCTTTCTACATGATTTTCTATAGAGTGCCCTCTATATGATTCTTTCCTCCTTTTTGTAAGTGATGTTGTTGGGGGTTCATAATATTAAAACCTGAGACTAAACCAACACTCATCAATTCATTGGCCACATCTTTGTCTAAATTGAAGGCCAGCAACCTGATCAGTTATCACAATGATGGGCCTTTTTCCTGATAAAATGCCATACCTCCTTAAAGAAGGAGATTGAAATTCTTAAAGAAGGCAGAGATCACAACCATCAAAACCTCACTCATAAATTATCCAACAGTACCCACATGAGCATTCAAGTAATCCAAGCTGGTATTTTGTCTCGTGCCACAGATATACACTGAGCTAATTAAGCTGCAGCATGTACACATGCAACCTGTCTTATTTGGGAACTAGTGACCAAGCAATAATCCAAAGAATCCAAAATTTTATATTAAGTTCAAGATATATGTCATATGGACACTTAAAATGAGGCCACATCTATGTTTTACCCATGTTAGACCCAAAAAAGATACCACTTTCAGTAGCATGCTGTTTGATGACCGTTGGAGTATAAAATTATAACCCTCAAACTTCGTTGAGTTTTGGTGTAGCGGAAGAGACATTTAAGATAGTATCAAAGAAACCCAAGTTTAATACCCAGATGTAAAATAGTCTATATTTCTAGTCCATGAGAAGGAACCTCAACCTACAGAAATATTTTAGAGTATAAAATTATTACCCTCGACTTTCATGTTAAAAATTCAGAGCTTTGGTATAGTGAAAAGGTAACGTTAACTTACTGTTATTTTACAATTTGTGGTCTTTCCATATGTTCTGTGTGTTCTTCCTACATCACATGTTGACATCGATGCTTCTTAGATCAAAACTGAATTTACCAAACATCAATTCAGTATCTCTTTAAAGTGTTTTTAGCTACACTATGTTTTTGATAATTACCACTTATGCATATTCAGTAACTCTGATAAGATTCTCAGATTATTTCCAGCAAAAACATTTGATACTCTAAAATTCTTCAAGTAGTCTAGTTTCAATATCATAATTTGAAGAGGGTTAGGTATGTAACCAACACAACAAAGCAACTCCACCCTATATCACACATTCCTCATCTTGTATCCTAAATATATAAACCTTTGCTTTTCTTAGTTTGAATATCTAGAAATACCAAATCTCTATTTCTTGCTCAAGAGCTCTTTATTTAATATCATCCTATCCTTCTTATACAAGAAAATAATAAGTCTGATAAAGGTAGCTAAAACTAACTAATCAACTCCACTAAAGGAAAGCTTAGCAATCAGCTTATTTCCAAATTAACAAAAATTAACATGATAAACGTAGTGCTAACTTAGGTTTTATGTACAATAAGATGTAGAACCTCAAATCTCCTTAATATCCTCAAAATTATCCCTAAAAGTATTATGGTTGCATAATTAGTTCTAATTCCAAGAAGTTGTTAGCCCTATATGTTGATATAAATTACTCATCATACTAATACAAGATGGAGTAGATTATTTTCCTACCAAATCCAACAACAAACCATTAACCACTCTTCTAATCACACAATGCTCCTCATATAACTTCATCCACTTAATCGCCATTTCAAAATCCTACCCCATAATCACTCCTCCGTGTGCATGGAAAACTTGCCATTTCTCCTCTTGTCCATTCTCACCATCACTTGCCCGCCAATCTTCGCTCGTCCCCTTAAGAAAACCGATAATTTCATTACCTTTTTCACTAACAATATGTTTGAAAATTCAATCCCATTCTCAATGCCCATGACCAATAATAATGGCAAAACTCCCTTCTTCCACACAAATGGTGATAAGGCTAGAGGAAACACTAAGGGGCGTGTTCACGGTTTCTCTAGTAGAGGAGAAATACCCTTAGGTTGTGTTAGATGTATTATTTTACTTTCATAGAGTTTCTATAAATATTCTTCAATGATCAAGAATAACATCAAATTTCTTTTCTTAACAGGTTGGTTATCGGTCCTCACTAATGTACAAACATTGGAAATTGGGAATATGACCGTGATTGAGGAAGAGCTAATAAGCACATCGCCATTGAAGGGTAAAGTTCAAGGGATATATGTGACAAGCTTAGAGGATGAAAATATCAGTATGTTGGTAATTAAAGCTGTTTTTGATGGTGGAAGATTTGAGAATAGCCTGAGATTCTTTGGGGAGTTTAAGCCAGGTTTGTCTGAGTCTCATATTGCTGTTGTTGGTGGTAGTGGGAGATATCATGGTGCAAATGGCTTTGCTATAGTGAAGGCTATAGATGAGGGAGTTTTCGAAGGAATGAGGAAGAAGAACAAGCTCTTGTTCAAAGTGTATATCAAGTAGTGAGTACAGGTTCAGATAATATGTTTATTTATGACTTAATGCTTAAATATCAGCATTTTACAAGAAAATCATGTATTTGTTTCGTTAACTTATGTGGAAATTTATTAAGCATGTACTGAATTTTATTGAATTTTGATTTGGATGTGTAAGGCTTGAATATATGGAAATTCCTGCTTACCCTTATGGAATATTCTCAAAACATCATCTATTCCTTAGAGCTGAATTTAATTGACAAGTATTCATAATAATATGCCTCGTGCAGATGAAAATCCAAACCAGAAGTATGATTACTTGCAGTTAGAAATACATACCTGATTAACTGTAAACAATCCTACTCTTGTCAAAAAATTCACACACACATTATGGTGAACATGTAAAAATATAAATTAAATAAATGAGGAACCATATAATAACAAAATAGAACAAAAGAATAAGAATATGTGTAAAAAAGTTTTGTCTTGCTAGTTTGGTTCATTACGAATCAAAACTGATCATGAGATAAACTAATCGAAACATGAATGAGTTCAATAAAGAAAAACACACTCACATGTCTTTTTTCTTAACCATATGATACAAGCTACAAAATCTTAAAACATTCCACTTTTAATTCCCCTCGTTGAGTCTTTTGCGAAAGTCAGTTACCATAAGAGGAAGTCCTTCCCTCAAAGAAACCTTTGGTTCCCAGTTCAGCAACTCTTTTGCCTTGCTAATATCTGGCTTTCGCATATGAGGGTCATCTGCAGTATTTGGTTTAAACTCTATAGTTGCAGTTGGATCAATTGTTTCTTTAACAACCTGAATAAAAATAACGAGTGAGTTCCTTCTGGATAAAAGATTATAAATACATTATGATCTTCTCAGTTATAATTCATGGACAAACCTCAGCAAGCTCCAGCATGGTGAACTCCCCAGGGTTTCCTAAGTTAAAAGGTCCAACATGATCACCTTCCATTAGTGCCATTAATCCTGCAACCTGGTAAATTTGCAGGAAAAAATTTATCATAGTTACTATCACTATGTATCAACAAATGTAGTATCTTTACGAGAAAAATATGAAAACTGCAATACATAAATTCATTAAGTATTATCATATCCTTCTTAATTGTCGTCAATAAGTTTATGATATTTATGTGAAATTATATGTAACGATGTTTAATGTGAATTTAGATACATCGCCTCTTTAGCTATTAATCTCAATTGGAAAGTTCCTTTTTAGGTTCAATTAGACACCAAATGATGAATAACAGCGAAAAAATGGACAGCTGTGTGGTGTGGACTACATAATTCAGTTCAGTGGAGGATCCATATAGTCAATAAGTAGAGGACACGATAAGTAACAAGCACAAAAAGTATGAACTTGCAACAAGAAAAGCAATGCGGTTATGATAAATAGACAATAATATTGCTTTTGAAAAACTTCCTTATTTGTTGAAAATTCTGGCACATGATGTATGCTGATACGCAGGATTTTCTAAACAGTAGCAACAAAAATGGCAATGACCCAACAAGAATTGTTCTCGATAGCATACATGTAGTTCATAGGGGGAAAAAATATTAAGCGCATAAAGATATGAAACAATACCAGATCAGAAACATATTGGAAACTTCGAGTCTGCTTTCCATCTCCATAAACAGTCATCGGTTGTCTACGAAGAGCCTGTAAAAATAAATTTAAGAAATTCAAAAATCATAATTGCTAAGTTTTTGAAATGCATATGCAAACATGGATGCATAAAGGATTATGAACGCGAAAAGGGTTTAGTGAAAACCTGTGCAACAAAATTACTGACAACTCTCCCATCATCTATGCACATACGAGGCCCATATGTATTGAAAATACGCGCAATGCGCACCTGAAAGAACCATTATAGAGGTTAAATTTCCATGAAGCAAATAGAAGATTATAGCAAGTTCAATAATGATCATTGTTGCTAGAAATGCATTCACATAATATTGTTAGGATCCACATTGAGTATACTTAGTTGCAATGGATAACCACGTTATAAATGAACAACAAAGGTTTAGAAACTCAGAACGCTGACATGCCCTGATTTAGTGGTGGTGAAATGCAACAATGCAGAAAGTTTTCCAAAGATTATGTTGGTGATGAGATAGGATGAGCTTAATGTTTATTGGGGCATTTCATCGAAGAGTTGTAAGCATTTCCTAGCATGGCATCAAGTGTTGCCACATTATAAACAGGCAAAACACTAGAAAATTTCATTTTTGTACTGGCAAATATTATTTTCTAACAAAAAATATTAATTATCTGGTATTTATTGAATTGACATGGGAAACAACAGTCCATAAACTAGTACTAGCTTCATCAAGAAACTGTATGCATATAACATTGACTAGAAAAGAGTATATAGTTTACCTCAAGCCCTGCACCTCTGTGGTAATCCATAGTCAAAGTCTCAGCAGTCCTCTTACCTTCATCATAACAACTCCTCTCCCCTGAACAAAAACCCAAAACATCATCAAAGAAACTAATTAACAAATTATTTGAAAAAAAAATTGTTAATCAATAACAAAAATGTTAGCAAAATAGCCAAACCTATGGGATTGACATTTCCCCAATAAGTTTCTTTCTGAGGATGCTCAAGTGGGTCTCCATAGACTTCACTGGTACTTGTTATTAGAAATCTAGCTCCAACTCTCTTGGCCAAGCCCAACATGTTCAATGTTCCCATCACATTTGTCTTGTAATCTTAGTTAAGGAATTCTTAAATAAATAAATAAATAACTAGTATTTTAGGGCACGCGATATGTGCATGACACAGAACACATGGAGCGCTTTTGTCAAATTGGTAAGGGAACCGAATGTTTGTTATTTTTATTCTTTTTCGACTGTTTCCAAGTTAGAAATCGTTTCTGTTGATTTTTCAGGTGTGAAGACATTTCCGATTTTTTTTTTCAAGTATAAGGATATATTTTTTTTCAAATATAAGAGCATTTTTTAGAATTTTAAAAATGAAGCTTACACAAATAAAAAAAAGAGAGACTTTTTTAAAATAACGGTATAGATTCTAGGAGCTTATATTGCTAGTAGAGGGTGTTAGATTCATGAAAAGTTACCAAAAATGCATAGAAATAAATGTATTGATTCTTTTTACGCCTCTAATTACCACAGACTAAACAATTGCAATGAGATTTGGCAAGATTCGAATTTGAAAAATGCATGGAAATAAATATCGTCGAAAAAGGATATGATGGTCTTGATGGGATTGAACTTATAGTGCACCGGTGACGCAGGACACGCCAGATGGTAAATCTGATCCACCTCTAGCAAGATGGGCTCCACCACATCATGTCGAATCAGCTCGAACCTCGGATTCCCCAGGTGATGCACCACATTCTGCTTCCTCCCCGTAAAAAAGTTGTCGACGACGATGACGCTGTCCCCCCTCTCCATCAGCCGGTCCACGAGGTGGGACCCGACGAACCCCGCCCCGCCGGTGACCACCACCCGGAGCCCCGGCTTCCGGATTCCGACCGGGAGCCGGCGAGGCGGGGGCCGGGTGGGGAGCCGGAGGCCGCCGGAGACGGTGGTTCCGGCGGCGGCGGCGGCGGAGGTGCGGCGGTGGAAGGAGGAGGGGTGGGGGGAGTCGAGGGGGCGGAGGAGGAAGAAGGAGGAGGCGATGAAGGCGCCGATGACGAGGAAGAGGAGGCGCTGGGAGCGGGGGAAGGAGGAGGAGGAGGAGGAGGAGCGGGTGGAGGAGGGGGTGGTCTGGTGCCTCGCGGAGGTCGGGATGAGGCCGCCGCCGCTGGGTTGCTTGTAGAGCTGCTTCATTGTACGTGAGGGGATCTGGGTGTTCCGGCGGAGTAATGTACCGCAGGGAGGGAGGGAGGGAGAGAGTGAGTGAGTGAGAGGAGGGGGGGAGGTAGTTAGAGTTTAAGAGAGGGAGGGGACACGTGGAGGGAGGATAGGGATTTTGAATCCGAGAATGTTGGAGATCTTGCCTCCTGCTGACTGAAGAGCTGATGTCGTTAATTCGCATGTGTTATAAGTGGGCTTGGGCTGGATTGGTTGGCCAACTGGGCCAGGATTGCAGAAAACGTTTTTTCATTGTAAATCGAATATTTATTTAGCGGCAATTGTATGTAAGTTGTGGTCCACTAACTTCATGACGCGCTACTAATTTTCTTAATTTTTTTTTATTTCACTGCGAGAAATTGAAGAAAATATTGTAGTTTTTTTTTTCTACAAAATAAAAAGTATAACTATGTCTTCAAGTATCATGTTGCTATGCTAACGAGCAGTGGCGTAGCCAGGATTTAAATATTAGGGGGGCCAAAAATATATATGTACGACGATGAAAGGAATATATTATAAAATTAATCATAAAAGCGTATGTATAGAGTTTGCACTGACTACAAAAAAAAATCTCAATGAAAATATTAATCCTAAAATTGTGCACGACACTCTTTAACAGAAACAAAATCATAAAGCAGTGAATCTAAAATTGTGCATGACGCATGGATAGAATCAAATAACTATTTACATCTAGGATTAACAAATAAATTAATAAATACAATTAAATAAATAAATCACATAGAAATACAAATCAATAATTAAAAATATACACTTGCTCAGAATTAAAAAAGTGAATGTAAAGGAGAAGACATGTACCTTTAGGGTTTAGAGAATACACCACACCGTGAAAATTGAGAAGAAAAGCCCTAATTTGAGACCACAAATTGAGATGTTGAGTCAAATTTAAAAATCAAATTCAATATGATTTTCTAGAAAATCATGAAATTAACTGTGCAAAAAAATTCCAAGCACCGCCAACGCCGAGAGTTCTGCGCACTTTATATAGGTAGGTGATTTGGTTTGGTTATAAATACAAACTTATTAATATTAGATCCAAACCCATTAATTCATACACGGGCTCTGGGATTGTCATCTCATAAGTGGGCTTTGGGCAATTGGGCTTGAAGATTAATATTTTTGAAATGGAGAAGGCTAATGAATGGAATATGGGGGGCCTAATATAGTGGGCTTAAATATCTACATACCTAGTGTATTACTAATAACATGAGGCTGGGGCGGCATGGCACTCCCCCGCCCCCACTAAGCTCCGCCCCTGCTAACGAGGCCGCCGGAGACGGTGGTTCCCGGCGGCGGCGGCGGAGGTGCGGCGGTGGAAGGAGGAGGGGTGGGGGAGTCGAGGGGCGGAGGAGGAAGAAGGAGGAGGCGGCGAAGGCGCCGATGACGAGGAAGAGGAGGCCGGGAGCGGGGAAGGAGGAGGAGGAGGAGGAGGAGGAGGAGGAGGAGGAGGAGGAGGAGGAGGAGGAGGAGGAGGAGGAGGAGGAGGAGGAGGAGGAGGAGGAGGAGGAGGAGGAGGAGGAGGAGGAGGAGGAGGAGGAGGAGGAGGAGGAGGAGGAGGAGGAGGAGGAGGAGGAGGAGGAGGAGGAGGAGGAGGAGGAGGAGGAGGAGGAGGAGGAGGAGGAGGAGGAGGAGGAGGAGGAGGAGGAGGAGGAGGAGGAGGAGGAGGAGGAGGAGGAGGAGGAGGAGGAGGAGGAGGAGGAGGAGGAGGAGGAGGAGGAGGAGGAGGAGGAGGAGGAGGAGGAGGAGGAGGAGGAGGAGGAGGAGGAGGAGGAGGAGGAGGAGGAGGAGGAGGAGGAGGAGGAGGAGGAGGAGGAGGAGGAGGAGGAGGAGGAGGAGGAGGAGGAGGAGGAGGAGGAGGAGGAGGAGGAGGAGGAGGAGGAGGAGGAGGAGGAGGAGGAGGAGGAGGAGGAGGAGGAGGAGGAGGAGGAGGAGGAGGAGGAGGAGGAGGAGGAGGAGGAGGAGGAGGAGGAGGAGGAGGAGGAGGAGGAGGAGGAGGAGGAGGAGGAGGAGGAGGAGGAGGAGGAGGAGGAGGAGGAGGAGGAGGAGGAGGAGGAGGAGGAGGAGGAGGAGGAGGAGGAGGAGGAGGAGGAGGAGGAGGAGGAGGAGGAGGAGGAGGAGGAGGAGGAGGAGGAGGAGGAGGAGGAGGAGGAGGAGGAGGAGGAGGAGGAGGAGGAGGAGGAGGAGGAGGAGGAGGAGGAGGAGGAGGAGGAGGAGGAGGAGGAGGAGGAGGAGGAGGAGGAGGAGGAGGAGGAGGAGGAGGAGGAGGAGGAGGAGGAGGAGGAGGAGGAGGAGGAGGAGGAGGAGGAGGAGGAGGAGGAGGAGGAGGAGGAGGAGGAGGAGGAGGAGGAGGAGGAGGAGGAGGAGGAGGAGGAGGAGGAGGAGGAGGAGGAGGAGGAGGAGGAGGAGGAGGAGGAGGAGGAGGAGGAGGAGGAGGAGGAGGAGGAGGAGGAGGAGGAGGAGGAGGAGGAGGAGGAGGAGGAGGAGGAGGAGGAGGAGGAGGAGGAGGAGGAGGAGGAGGAGGAGGAGGAGGAGGAGGAGGAGGAGGAGGAGGAGGAGGAGGAGGAGGAGGAGGAGGAGGAGGAGGAGGAGGAGGAGGAGGAGGAGGAGGAGGAGGAGGAGGAGGAGGAGGAGGAGGAGGAGGAGGAGGAGGAGGAGGAGGAGGAGGAGGAGGAGGAGGAGGAGGAGGAGGAGGAGGAGGAGGAGGAGGAGGAGGAGGAGGAGGAGGAGGAGGAGGAGGAGGAGGAGGAGGAGGAGGAGGAGGAGGAGGAGGAGGAGGAGGAGGAGGAGGAGGAGGAGGAGGAGGAGGAGGAGGAGGAGGAGGAGGAGGAGGAGGAGGAGGAGGAGGAGGAGGAGGAGGAGGAGGAGGAGGAGGAGGAGGAGGAGGAGGAGGAGGAGGAGGAGGAGGAGGAGGAGGAGGAGGAGGAGGAGGAGGAGGAGGAGGAGGAGGAGGAGGAGGAGGAGGAGGAGGAGGAGGAGGAGGAGGAGGAGGAGGAGGAGGAGGAGGAGGAGGAGGAGGAGGAGGAGGAGGAGGAGGAGGAGGAGGAGGAGGAGGAGGAGGAGGAGGAGGAGGAGGAGGAGGAGGAGGAGGAGGAGGAGGAGGAGGAGGAGGAGGAGGAGGAGGAGGAGGAGGAGGAGGAGGAGGAGGAGGAGGAGGAGGAGGAGGAGGAGGAGGAGGAGGAGGAGGAGGAGGAGGAGGAGGAGGAGGAGGAGGAGGAGGAGGAGGAGGAGGAGGAGGAGGAGGAGGAGGAGGAGGAGGAGGAGGAGGAGGAGGAGGAGGAGGAGGAGGAGGAGGAGGAGGAGGAGGAGGAGGAGGAGGAGGAGGAGGAGGAGGAGGAGGAGGAGGAGGAGGAGGAGGAGGAGGAGGAGGAGGAGGAGGAGGAGGAGGAGGAGGAGGAGGAGGAGGAGGAGGAGGAGGAGGAGGAGGAGGAGGAGGAGGAGGAGGAGGAGGAGGAGGAGGAGGAGGAGGAGGAGGAGGAGGAGGAGGAGGAGGAGGAGGAGGAGGAGGAGGAGGAGGAGGAGGAGGAGGAGGAGGAGGAGGAGGAGGAGGAGGAGGAGGAGGAGGAGGAGGAGGAGGAGGAGGAGGAGGAGGAGGAGGAGGAGGAGGAGGAGGAGGAGGAGGAGGAGGAGGAGGAGGAGGAGGAGGAGGAGGAGGAGGAGGAGGAGGAGGAGGAGGAGGAGGAGGAGGAGGAGGAGGAGGAGGAGGAGGAGGAGGAGGAGGAGGAGGAGGAGGAGGAGGAGGAGGAGGAGGAGGAGGAGGAGGAGGAGGAGGAGGAGGAGGAGGAGGAGGAGGAGGAGGAGGAGGAGGAGGAGGAGGAGGAGGAGGAGGAGGAGGAGGAGGAGGAGGAGGAGGAGGAGGAGGAGGAGGAGGAGGAGGAGGAGGAGGAGGAGGAGGAGGAGGAGGAGGAGGAGGAGGAGGAGGAGGAGGAGGAGGAGGAGGAGGAGGAGGAGGAGGAGGAGGAGGAGGAGGAGGAGGAGGAGGAGGAGGAGGAGGAGGAGGAGGAGGAGGAGGAGGAGGAGGAGGAGGAGGAGGAGGAGGAGGAGGAGGAGGAGGAGGAGGAGGAGGAGGAGGAGGAGGAGGAGGAGGAGGAGGAGGAGGAGGAGGAGGAGGAGGAGGAGGAGGAGGAGGAGGAGGAGGAGGAGGAGGAGGAGGAGGAGGAGGAGGAGGAGGAGGAGGAGGAGGAGGAGGAGGAGGAGGAGGAGGAGGAGGAGGAGGAGGAGGAGGAGGAGGAGGAGGAGGAGGAGGAGGAGGAGGAGGAGGAGGAGGAGGAGGAGGAGGAGGAGGAGGAGGAGGAGGAGGAGGAGGAGGAGGAGGAGGAGGAGGAGGAGGAGGAGGAGGAGGAGGAGGAGGAGGAGGAGGAGGAGGAGGAGGAGGAGGAGGAGGAGGAGGAGGAGGAGGAGGAGGAGGAGGAGGAGGAGGAGGAGGAGGAGGAGGAGGAGGAGGAGGAGGAGGAGGAGGAGGAGGAGGAGGAGGAGGAGGAGGAGGAGGAGGAGGAGGAGGAGGAGGAGGAGGAGGAGGAGGAGGAGGAGGAGGAGGAGGAGGAGGAGGAGGAGGAGGAGGAGGAGGAGGAGGAGGAGGAGGAGGAGGAGGAGGAGGAGGAGGAGGAGGAGGAGGAGGAGGAGGAGGAGGAGGAGGAGGAGGAGGAGGAGGAGGAGGAGGAGGAGGAGGAGGAGGAGGAGGAGGAGGAGGAGGAGGAGGAGGAGGAGAACAATCGTTTGGCAGTAGGTCAAGTGAGGATTAAAGAGAGTTAACTCTTTAATTCGCCAAACATGAAAAATCTACACAATTTGATAAAGAAAATAATTATAATGCTCATTATTTCCAAATCAACACCGAAAAATGATCACAAAAATTAAAACAAATCTTATTTAACAAGCTAATAATTTAACTCTTCGACTTAACAAATAGACTAACTATGTTAATTCTTCCCTCCAAACTACATTGACCATAGGAAAGTAAAGATAAGGAAAATATCAATAGGATATACTTAAAATTAAAATGATGTATTTTTTTGACAAACTGGTAGCCAGAATTTAGACTACGCTAAATGCATTCTTTTGATGACCCGTTTTCAAGGCCCATGCCAAGAATGCAATTAGATATTAAACTCCCTCCATGCATTTTAAGTCTACCATTAAATTCAATGGTCGACGTCACTGAAAAAAAAATAGAGAAAATCAATACATATTAAGTATAAATAAATAAATGTATTTGACCATATTCTCTATGTGCAACATTGTAATCCAGTGAACTTTATGGGATGTTGATAGTATTCTCTTAACATAACATGCATTTATATGCTGCCTTAAAAAGAAAACTTGCTAGCTACGACTTTCCTAAAAAAAATTAATAATTAAAGTCATCCTTACATCCTTCATGGTTCTCTTTTGTGGATTTAAAAATTAATCTTTTGTCATTTAAGGGACCCAGGAGTAATTTTTGCATACGGAGGGATCCAGGAGCAATTTGTGCATACAGAGATTTGGGCCTTATACGAGCTGTCCATATCTTTCATTCTTCATCATGCATTCTCTCTAGTCTCTCTTATTTAAATAAATACATACATTTATCCCATCATCTCTCTTCACCATTGACAATTCTTCATTATTTTGGCTGCTCCTCTCTTCTCTCTCATGGTATGAGCCTCTCTCTCTCTCTCTCTCTCTCTCTCTCTCTCTAACTTTTCAAATATTTTCTTATCTTTTTTTTAAAATAAATTTTGAAGGCTGAAGCAAAGGAAGATATCAAATATGATGAGGTGAGCTATGCCCAATCAAACAACTTTATTTTTTTTTCCCTCATGCTATTTTCTCTTTTCTAACTTACTTTTGGTTATATGCAATTTCAATTAGGAATTTATATTCAGTCCTCGTGGAGTAAAGCAATTTACATGCAGATGGCTCCCACATAATCAAGACCCAAAAGCCTTAATATTCATTTGTCATGGTAAAAAAAACTTATATTGATATTTCAATTTTCAAATTACTTCGCTTATAATTCTAATGATTGCAATTTAATTTGTAGGGTATGCAATGGAATGTAGCATATCTATGAGAGGTACGTAGTTTTTAATTTCTGTCACAATTTTACTAATTCATACATATTTAAATTTTGGTAACAAAATAATACACTTTTGGTGATAATTGCCTTTTATTTGTTTCGATATTAGATACCGGGATTAGGCTCGCCAAAGCAGGATTTGCAGTGTATGGAATAGACTATGAAGGCCATGGAAAATCATCAGGACTTCAAGGATACATTCCAAGCTTTTATGGTCTTGTTGATGATTGCTCTCACTACTTTATGAGCATATGTGGTACTAAAACAAGAATCAATACTAAATTAACTGTATTTTTCCAAGAGAAATTTGTTTACATTTTTGTTCTTCAATCTATTAGAGAAACAAGAGTATAAAAAGAAGCAAAGATTTTTGCTAGGAGAATCCATGGGAGGATCTGTTGTCCTTCTTCTTCACAGAAAGCATCCAACCTATTGGCATGGTGCTATTTTGGTTGCCCCCATGTGCAAGGTATTATTTTAAGTAATCTTAGAAGTTTTCTGATTAATCAATAATTAGAAGAGTTAAAAAGACTGGTATGTCCTCCAAGCCATCAATTATATGATCAAGATATGTTGATAATCTGTGCTATAGCGGTCTGGATATGTGCTAAGTCAGTAATATATTAACCAACATCGTGTATGACATACCAATTTTGATTTAATCTTTCAAAATATTTTATAATTATTTGCTGATAGATTGCTGCAAATATGAGGCCACATCCAATAGTGATCAGCATCTTGGGCAAGTTGTGTAAGATCATACCTACATGGAGAATAACCCCTACTCAAGACATTATTGATATTGCATTCAAAAACCCTGAAAAGAGAAAAGAGGTAAAAATAAAAATATTTTTTAGATTTGTGATTTTAAATTAAAATATTTTAAGATGTTCGTTAATCTTTTTCTTGACAGATTAGGGAAAATCCGTACTGTTATAAGGGAAGGGTAAGGTTGAATACTGCCCGTGAGCTTTTCATGGTGAGTTTAGATATTGAAAAGAATCTACAACAGGTAAAGTTATATATCCCTCTATTTAATTTATGTGCATTATGAATTTTAATATATAGGAAAACTAAAAAGATTATAATATTCAATTTATATCTTGATTTGTGGAAAATCAATTATTTTTAAACGTAATAGAAATTACTTTAGTTTAGTTCAAAACATGCAATCAATGAAGATGGGTGTTTTTGTAATTGTCTCTATTGTATATGAATTAGAGGTACAATTAAACATGGCAAATCTTTGTTTATATGCTTAGCTTGAGATTGTGCTCAGCATGATTGACGAGGTCCAATTGAGTACTTTAGCAAGATTCTTTGAATTTACTTATCTTGGACCAATTTTGTATTGTTATTATTGGTTGTGCTAGATCCAAATTTTCATTTTTTAGGATTGTAGCCATCATCAACATAGCTTGGATGTAGATTGTGCTTACTTTTAAGCCATGTGATAAAATAAACAAATATGATTGTCAGATGTAATATTATAAATATGTTGTTTTAGTTATCACGTCTCGGATCAAATCTTATGCAATGCTTTTAGGATCACAGATATGTTAGCTTAAGCCATCGTGACCACAACTGTGACAAATCTAAATAGAAAATTGAAAAGCCCAAGAGATTCTTCATATAATTTAAATTTGGGTTAATTGCGGATAGACCTCCTCGCTAAATTTTTTTTGACACTTTTAGTAGTAAATAAGATTAGCAATTGGAGGTCTATCTATATCATTAGAGCCAAAGAGGACTTATTAGCACAATTAGAACTACAGGAGGTCTATTCGTGTTTGGATAATACTAAGAAGGTCGATAGCACTTAACCCTTTAAATTTATACATATATGAATCCCTGACTTTAAACTTTGTACTCACCATACCATGCGCACACACATATACAAAAGACAAAACGAAATAATTTTTTACTCGTTCTTTTGCAATTCTCTCTTTCTTCTTCTTTTCTTTTTTTTCTTTTTTTCTTTTTCATATCTTAGAATACAAACTTTTAACCCTCAAGCCTCATGCATTTACAATATACTTTAAAATAAATACTATTGTCAAAATAGTCTAAATTTCGGCTAATGAAAAGAGTTCACAGCCTATCTAAATGGACGAATATTAGAATATGAAATTATAATCCTCAACTTGAGGAGAAAATACTTTAAAAGATGGACAAAATTTGATCGTAGAATTTTATTTTGTTTCACTTATGGTTACCTTTTATGAGGAATTGCTTCTCCTATGATGGTATTAAGCTTTTCTTAAACCACCCATCCTAATGCTCAACCTTATTCTCACTATAAACTAGATATGTGGAGTTAATTGCGGGCACAAATTAAATGAAGAGGTTGGTAATGTTGACAATATGCTTGCCAATCACAATCAATTTCTTGTGACAGCTGACTAAACCTCACATTACTATGATGTCATCTTATTAGAAAAGGGATTTCTTAAGTTGTAAGTTCTATATCAAGGCTAGTTGTAATCTATGAACATCATGTTCTCGTCATATCTCATTAACAAGATTATAATGTACATTAAAATTATTAATAGCTCTATTTAATTTCTTAGGTCTCATTACCCTTTTTAGTTGTTCACGGTGGGGATGACATTGTAACTGATCCTTCAGTCAGCAAACTATTATATGAATCTGCATCGAGCAAAGATAAGACGTTCAAGTTGTATCCTGGGATGTGGCATGCGCTCACCTCTGCTGAGCCCCCAGAGAGCATTGATCTCGTCTTCTCTGATATTCTATATTGGTTAGACAATAGAATTGTAGGCTCAGAGGCAAGACTCGAGTTGGAGAGGAAGGCAAAGCAAGAAGAAGATTCATCATCGAAACTCAAGTAATGACTTCATTCGCAACAATGCTTCTTATACAATTCTTTTTGTACTATTTTTTACTCAATTGTGTTACAATAGACGAAAGAAATTTCTACACTGTTAAAATAGTACCAGAAGTGTAATGCAGTTAGTTAGTGCTTATTGCTTCATGTGATCATTAGCTATAAGCTAGTTACTGTTATTAATTATCCATTAGTGAAGATGAGGATTGGATAACATTTGGGTGGTAGTCATATTATAGCTCCATTTTGTGGTGTTTATAGGGATTAGATTTAGAGGAATATTTTGATTGGAATGAATGAGATGTTTTTGTTTGTGCATATTAGACTAGAGTTTGTATTGTTTGGATGAAAGGTACAAAATTTTGTCTAAGATTCTTCAATAATTGAAACAGGTGAATTTAGACACCCTATGAGTAAGAAACTAAGGTGTGGGCTTAGAAAGCATTTAACGTGTTTTCTATTATTTGGTTGGTGAGGAATTACAAGCGAAACAACAGTTACATGCGAAAAATGGGTTACTTTCTGATATACTCCTTAACTCATAAGTATTTGCAAAAATACCCCCCTGAATCTTAGTATTTGAAAACAACTAGCCCTCAAATCATCAATATTGGGGACCCTCTAAATCAACAAATTATCATCTTTTATAAGCTTACTTGTAACTGCAATGAAAAAAATACTAACAAAATCGTCGATTTTTACTCACTAAGTTGATGATTTGATGATTTTAGCTAGGGTTATTTTTTTTCAAAGTTGATGATTTGGGGGTATTTTTGTAAATATTGAGAATAATTCGGGAGGTAGTTTTGTAAATACCCATGATTTAACGGGTATATGCAAATAACCCAAAAATTGTATTGTAACTGTTAGTAAATGACATCATATTCTCCTACTTTTATTTATGATTTATGTAGAAGACACTCTATGTTATTTTTCCACTCGTGAATGTAGGTATGGAATGTTTTTAAAGTTGATGCCTAGTGCTTATTTTTGTTATTGATACTTTCTCTTTGTTTGAGCTTGTTTTGTTAAGTTTTGAAGACTTGACAGCCCCTTTTCGTAGCCAACAACAATTTGTTCATTGATTAGTGGAAGGTTACACCTCCATCCATGAATTTGGACAAAAGTATGTGTAATGTCATTTCTAAAGCCAACAAAAACCTATTAATTTCTACAACAAAAACAAAGAACCTATTAATTTCCATTTTGTTGTTTCTAATAAAGCCAAATCTTCATAAATACATTTCTCTACAAACACATATAACCTACTCACTTTTACACCTAATCACCAAAAGCTTGTACCAAATTTCATCTGGTCCCTGAATTCGTTTTAAATTTGATAATTGCAGTAATTAAGACATTGTTTGCTGGGACAATATTCTGTTCATACAATATATATATATATATACACACACACACACACACACACACACACACACACACACACACACACGAGCAATATGGAGGAACTTGATACCAAGCACAAGTTTTTGTGCTTGGTAGTAAGGTGGTTCATTCCCATCCACTCGCTCAAATGGGGACCATAATCACATGGGTTGGAGAGTGGATGAGAATGAGACACTTCGCTACCAAGTTTAAAATTTGTGCTTAGTACCAAGTTTTTACATTTCTCTCTCTCTCTCTCTCTCTCTCTCTCTCTCTCTCTCTCTCTATATATATATATATATATATATATATATAGAGTAATGCTATTGTGAGATGGTGAGCTCAAATCTTATCGTGAGCTAGACTAATCGGTTCATCAAATTCATGATCGGCACCGTACATCTTGTTCAACACGTCATTAAGTATATGTGATAAAATTTTCACATAATTTGGAGCCTTTTAGAGTATGAATCAAACTACTTTGATCTGTTAATTTTTCAGACAGTTTAACAGCCGTCCGTTTTATACGTAGCTAAAATAATGGTTAAAAATATCAAAACAATATAATTTTTTCTACATATAGATCATGATGAGTGCAAATCACGGTGGGCGGTGTCGATCATCATTTCGAATAGTCGATTGGGCTAGCTCACGATAAGAATTTGAGCTCACCATCTCATTTTAGCATTTTCATATATATATATATATATATATATATATATATATATATATATATATATATATATATATATATATATACACACACACACAACACACACACACACACAATACAAAACAAAAAAAAATCTTAAATTTGTTGACCCTCTCTTTTTTCTTCTAATCATGCTGTGTTCTAGTCCAAATTGCTTACGCAACTAAGCAACTAATGTACCACTTGCCTCAAATTGTCTTGGCTGTCAATTGCCGTTATCTCTCTAGTCAATTCAAAAGAAAATTAAAACTTAAAAATTTTGGGCACACATAATACAGTAAGTTCCCTTGAAAACTTGTTGATGTCCCTACATAATTTGACTTCATTGATTATAATTTTTTGTTAATAGTATTCTTGCAAATTACTCTACATCATAACAACTATATAGTAAAAAGTCTTTGCGAGGTATTCAATAAAGATTGGATGATATATAATGACTCGAACAAATCCACAATAAAGAGCTCATGAATAATGTAGATTATCACTATCATGAAAAGAGGAAAGTGCAAAATGTAACCACTTGATGCATGCACTTCAATTAAACAATATTTACTCACTGTTTATTTCAAAGATTTTCATCCACAGAATTTTAATCTTGGGATACTTTGAATAAGATACCCCTGTCCTTATCCCAATCTTTACGTTGTACATCAACTTGCTTTTTTTATTTGCTTGATATACAATTAATTGTAAAATACATCACAAATGACATCTTATCCTTATTTGTTTCTTTTCATCTTAAGAATAAATTGTTATGATCGAGTAGATACCTTCTCACTACATTTTGGTCAAAAAAATACATATCCTATCAAAATAATTTTGCATCATGAAAGGCCTTGTGCTCCAACTCGGATTTGAGATTTATCGTCGTTGATCTCTCATCTAGCCAAGTGATTATATCTGAGAACACAAGATTAATGTTCTCCTGAGACTCACCGGATGTTAATGCATGCCACATTTCAGGATAGAGCTTGAAAGTTCTATCTTTGCTCGATGCAGTCTCATACAAAGATTGACTGACCGATGGGTCTGTAACGGTGTCATCTCCACCGTGAACGATCATGAATGGCAATGATACCTGAAACAATATATTTTCAAAATAAGTAGAGATAATTTTTAAGAAAATAACAGATTTTAAATAGGTAGAGAAATTTACTTGATTTAGGTTCTTCTCAATGTCTAGGCTAACCATGAGTAACTCATGACCAGTCTTTAGGCGAGGCTTGCCCTTATAGCAATAAGGATTATTGCGGACCTGAATTATATTATGATAATAAACAACAATTAGTTATAATTGAGAAATGAAAAAAATAATGAAAAAATGTTTTTTCTTTAATACCTCTTTTCTCTTTTCTGGATTCTTTATGGCTTTGTCTATGATGTCTTGAGTGGGAATAATTTTCCATGTGGGAATAATTCTGCATAGCTTGGTTAAAACATTTATAACCACTGGATGAGGCCTCATTTCTTCAGCAATCTGAAATAAAAAGTTGAGTTAACTGTTAAACAAATAACATTTTGTTACTAATTATTTGATTATGGTTGACTCTACTAAAATATTGATAGTCATCCTGTTTTTACATAAATAATTGTTAGAAAAATCCTTTCCAATTTCATAACTTATGTAATAACTAAGATCCATTGTAGTTTAATTATGAGATAATACTCAATGGTTATTGTTCATTGCATTAATCGTGCATCTAAGAGATGTCCATTCTTGGTCCAATGGACTTAGAGATTAATTCAATGATTCATGAATAGACATTCATTTGACGCACCATTAATATAATAGACCATCGAATACGTTCTTGTTTAATTATAAATAGATTATAATATTAGTTGATAAGAAAATAGAGATTGGAAGTTGAGAAGGAATTAAACCTTGCACATAGGTGCAACCAAAACAGCTCCATCCCAATAATGGGGCTTCTTGCTATGTAACTTTAGGACCACAGCTCCTCCCATGGACTCACCAAGTATAAATCTCTTCTTCCTCTTGTTCTCCTTCCTCTCTGTAAAAGAACAAAAAATACAAATCAAAATGGAAAAAAACTGAAGAAATTATTTCTTTAGCGACTAAATAAATTAAAAGGGATACAAGCTATGAATGGTCATTTGTTCTGATATGACTAGCAAGATGGACCTCCACTAATCTATCGCTAGGCAGTTTATTTAGGAAAATGAGTTGTTATCTTCTATCAATTTTCTTCTAATTAAGATTATCCATTATTACTTACCGCAAATATTTGTAAAATGTTCAGAGCAATCGTTAACTAGATCATCGAAACTTGATATGTATCCTTGCAATCCAGAGGACTTTCCATGGCCTTCATAATCAATCCCATACACTGCAAAGCCAGCCTCTGCAAGTTGAATCCCAGTTCCTAAAAAAAATAAAATTAATGAGTTTAATATTTTTTATTTTCTCATGACAAAAAAGGTTATGACCATATTTGGTATTTTTTGAGAATAATTAGTCACCTTTCATTGAGATGCTACATTCCATGGCATAACCTATGTATACAAATTAAGCATAAGAACAAAAATATGAAATTAGATATATGTTATAATATTATCCAATCAAGTGAAATTCAAAAAGAGGAAGTTTAATGAATAATACCATGGCAAAGGAAGATCAAAGCTTTTGGGTCTTGGTTTGTGGGAATCCATTGGCATGTGAAGAGCTTCAATCCTCTAGAATTGAGAATATATTCCTTGAATATTCAAAAGTTTGAGAACTAGAGTTAGTTCTAGCTAGCTATAAGATCATACATTAAAAAAAAACTGGGGAAAAAAATACTAACCTCTTCATATTTGATGCTGTTCATATTTTGATTGGAAGAAGGTTTGGGTTTAGGGTTCAAAGGAGTTAAGATTTTATGAGTTTGAGAGAAGAAAGAAGTTTGTGAGCAAATACTTAACCAATCATCCTTTATTTATGGGCTTCGTTTAGTCTTAGGTCCCTTTTCAAAGGATGCAATTGGGTGTTCTTTCTGATGGAGTCAAATCTTTTGTGCGCACTTTTTGTAGTAACCCTCCTCAAATTTTATTATATTGCAAAGGCTACGTTGTAATACTGAAACTTCAAAAGAAAAATCTTACTTTTTATTTTAATCCTAACTCTAGGTTCTGACTTGGATTATACTTTGTTTTGACTAGTTGTGGGGATACACAGTGTCCAGTGGTATCACAAGATACCACTAGATTGCATACTTAGCAGATATTTTTTGTTATGTTTACATACACTTACTACTAAGGACACCACTAGAATTAGGATAAGACACAATTAAGGAGGATAAAATTAAAAAATTATCAATATAAATTCCTGATATAATCATGACAAGTTATGTAGAAACATCACTGGGACAAAATATTGGCTCCTCTGTTAGTTTAGAGCATACATTTTTGTTCAAAATCATTAAAATGTTCTTCAAAAAGCAAACGATGGTACATGAAGGTACTAAACTATAAGTTCTATATTGGGTTTAAAGTACAACTTTTCAAAAAAATTTTTTTTTTGACATGTGATTAGACGTTTTTTATTCTTCTAACTTTTTTTTTGTTATGTGCCACGAGGTGTCTCTATCTTATTGGATGGGACTAGTCCCCGCTCATGCCGTTAGCTACTTTATCAGAGCAAGCCAAATGTCGTTCTATATATAGTGTCTAAATAAATTAAAGTCGTTCTATATATAGTGTCTAAAATCTTGTTAGCTCCTTTACCAGAGCATTTACTAGAGCAAGCCAAATGTCGTTCTATATATAGTGTCTAAATTAAAGTCGTTCTATAAATAGAGTCTAAAATCTTGTTAGCTCCTTTATCAGAGCAAGCCAAATGTCCCAAATCTGAAGAAAGGGCAAAGGGATAACAACAAATTCATTAACGAGTTTGGGTCCTTTGTTATGTTTAGATATTCAAAACTTATGTCGTTTGCTATTATCTCCTTAGATATTTTAATAGGAGCATTTGTTGACAAAAGTGTCAATAATTTGATATTAGCCCCTTAAATCTCCATATTTTGATATTAGCCCCTCAAGTTACTATCATGTGTTAATATGAGGGGCTCATATCAGCACATCATGGCTATTTGAGGGGCTAATATCAAAATATGAACCTAACCATAGGGGCTCATATCAACATATCATAGCTATTTGAGGGGCTAATATCAAAATATGAAGATATAAGGGGCTAATATCAAATTACTTATGATTTAAGGGCTAATATCTAAAAACCCTTCCATGTAAATGTACGTATAAGTTCAGATATATTATATTTTTGTTTATACATGAAAAGAGTGGGTTTGATTAAAGGAATAAATGGACAAATTTTAAACAAGTCGATGCTTTTGTCCAAATGAATTTAGGCCTCAGAAAATCTCCAAACGAATTAACGAAATAAGATCTCCAACTCAATAATCTGATAATACATTGCTTACTTTGCGTAGTCAATTCTGATTAATCTTTTTTTTCAAATTATTTCCGATACATATATCTGCTAATATTGGCATGTTCTTACTAATATAATAGAAACAAAACAACACGGTGAATAAGGAAAATTGAATATATAATAAAATTTAATATTTTTGAATAGAAAATTCAAATTACGAAGGTTTCCAAATCTAAAAAGGCGTTACGACTGATATTATACCAATATGAGGGTACTATATATCCAAATTTAAAATTTGAATTTCTGAATCAGAAATATATACAATTGAACATGATCGGCTACAAATCAACTATTTAGAAATACGAATGATTTCAATATGTTTTAATCATATAGTTTATGGTGTCAATATCCAGGGTTGTTTTTGAAAATTATCCACACTACAAAGTTCCAACATCATGGTTTTTTTTTATTTGTTTGTTTGTTTGTGTGTGTGGTAGAATCGGAATGTGAAAAACAACGAAACAAAAAATACTACTCCTCTCTAACAAGTCGAGGGAGGGTTACACCAATACAGTCACCAAATAAGAGGTTACTTAAAAAGGTTGGAGCATTTTTTATGATTTGCACAACATCCGAGGAGAGCACACCTAAATTCGCGAGGGCGTCCACATAAACATTGTCTTCCCTATATGTATGAAGAAATTTGCAGTACCAGTGCCTTCCAATCAGCCGACGATAGTCATCTAGAATAGCACCTAGAGGAATGCAGGTACTATCTGCATTCTGAACCAACTGAATAGCACTATTTGAGTCCGTTTCGCAAATTACTATTTTCCATCCACGGTCCCACGCTAAAGTCCAACATCACGCTTTACATCAACATCCCAATCTCTGTTCACATCCGACCCATTTGCTTCCAGATAAAGGTCCAAAAAAGCTGGCCGACTCTCTTATACAGCACTAGAATCTTGTATAAGAGACACTGTGCATTTTGTAACCACAACGAAAAATACACAACTGGCTTTGGTACGCAAGAATCACACCGTATTATCTTTGACCGCCTCCAGCGCTAGCATTTGGACCGGCTGACTGAAATCGAAGTGGGCGCTCGTGTTTTCTGGGTGAGAAAGCGTGTGAGCCACGTGGCAGAGTTTATCCGTGTGAGTCTCGTGAAAAAGTGCGTCAAAATGTGATTGCATACGTTCATTTTTGGTGTGTATAAGATTGTTTTGCATATCTATTAGACACTAACCGTGTTCTTAACATTTTAAACTCGTTCATCAAGGGATTCTAATTGTGCTTCTCTTTTATTTTTGTTTCTTGATTTTTATGAGCAAACGATAACATTACGTTTTTATATTTAGTCTAATTGCAACGGTCAATGCGAGACCGCATAGCGCAGTGGATTAGCGCGTCTGACTTCGGATCAGAAGGTCGTGGGTTCGACTCCCACTGTGGTCGATTGTCGTTAGTTTTTAATTTTTAATTTATTGGAATTTAAAAGTATTTACAAAGCAAGGAGATCGAGAGTTGAGAGTCCTTACTTGTTACTATTTCATATTTCAACCTCTAAAATGAGAACAAAGGGATCCTTTTTGTTATTAAAAAGTAGTAGAGAAATAACTAACCCTATTCAGTAGACGATTGTGACTTATCAGATTAGAAATAGAAACGAGAGCAATTTATTGAAATATAATAAATGCTAGATATAAAATAAATAATAATTATCAATTAAATAATTTATAAATATGATAGAAAGTAGTGATTTCTCCATAATTTTTTAACAAAGTAAAGAACTCAAATCCGATTACAAATTCTTCACTATTTCTCCATGATCTACGTAATTTTTTTCCCAATATATTTCACATTCATGTGTATCAATGATTAAGTAGGCTAAATATCAACATTCGCATCCACACTTGGAAGTCTAAAAAAGATACTCCTACACTCTATTTACACGATTAACCTTAGAATTTTGAGTCGCCAATGGACAGATGGAGAGAGGGTTACTCAATGCTTCCAACTGTTTCATCATGTTTCACAACATATATGATATATCCTTTTGCAAATGAAAGTTGTATCTTATAAACTTTAATATGCATTTTCATTTTAATTCCATATACGTTGGCACAAGCTCAAAAACCAGACATAAACATGTCATGGGGATTAAAAACACTTATGCTGCTGTATCTCAGAAATATCTCATTGGGCAGCCTAAAGAAATCAAGGCAGAATACCAAAATATTACTAACAGTCAAAATCAGGCAATCCTAACAAAGTAACTATCAAAAATGGATAGCCAAGCCATCTTCAAATAATAATGGAAACAGTTTCCTTGTTGAAGTTTCAACAACAAATATGGACTCCCAAGAAGACAGAGAAAAAAAAAAGCAAGGAAAAGGTACAATGCCAAATATTAATAACATCAAAATCTGCATGCTAAAAAAATAAAATATGAAAAATAAACAGCCATGCAAGCCCCGAATCAGCACCGATCAAGACAAAATGCATACAACAATAGATAACATCCTGAAACATGCATAAATAAAAGCTAATTGAAAGGTGTCAAATTGGAGAATGGAAACAATATCCTGCTTGAGGTTTCAACAGATCTTGATCTCAAATACCCTAAATATGAGCCTCTGATTAACAAAACAAACTCAAAACTGAAATAACACCCAGAAATAAAGGAAACCAGCCTAAACTAATCTATGCCTTAATAGCATATTTCCTCTTTGGGAAATACATTTCTCTCTTCTTCTCTCGCTCCGTCTTCAATGATTCCTGAGGACAAAAAAGTGATGAGGTCAGAGTAGGAACAGGATAAATGATGGCAAAATAATGATATTCATACACACAACAATAGCAAATACAATGATCTTATAAAATGTTTAATCTACAATTCTCTTTTTTTGGGAGAATAAAACTAAGAAAACATCACTAAACTATTGTCTGAATGGTGAAAAGGCAATTAGAGCATTGAGTCATGCAACAACAAAATCCTCGCAGATTGCAAAAGCTAACCTCTTGCACTTCTCTATGACGAAACACGACCCTCTTATACTTCTCTATCTAGTGCAAGAAGTAGATTTTCCTCGTCTAGATCAGATCCTATAATTCGCCTCAGATTTTATACTAAGCTCAAGCATAAAAAACACAACAGTGTAAACTAATTTAGGCCAAAAGGAAAACATGCATGAAAAACCCAGGGCAAATACAACATGATTTGCATCATATACAAACTGATATTGATGATGTCCAACAAGAATGACTTACAAAGTAAGTTCCTCCTTATATGATACGCTGATTATTAAAGTATGCACAACAACTAAGGTAGCATATGCAGACTCAATTTGAACAGTATCCAACCAACTCATTATACTGGTCAACAACAATTATTTAAAATTATTGTTTGGCACTTGGATATCCTAGTAGATCTCAATTCAAATGGGTTTAGGTTGATACCAAACTGAACGAAAATTCAGACTTGACCCACAAGCTGTCCCAAGTAAAGATGGTGAATTATGAACATTTCTTTCTACTCAATATCCTTTCTTTTCCAAGTTAAACTCTATGTTACAACTGTCTGTCTGTCCATAAAGTTTTTTCTACTCTACAAGCAGATTTTATTGCTGACGAATATAAAGAGGTTAGAACAAGATGTTGACAAGCCATTGGTGGTTACTTTGATCATGAGCATTATTGCCATGCAAGCAGATACCAAACATTTTAACCATCAAGCTATTTAATTCTTTATTTGAGTCAATAATAAATTAATGACTAATGAGGAGACACTAGGAAGGAAAATGTACATGAATAACACAAGGGATTTGGAGAAATTCCAATCTCAAACCCAAGCATATGGATCAGTGTTTTGTTGGCAAACCAAGATTCAGTATGTCAGATACAGACCGAAACTAATTGCAAATTGATTACTGTTAACTCCAGATTAACACAATCGAATTGCAATTAGAGAATTACTCAACAAATGTTTCCAATAATAGAATACACAGGCTGTATCACACTTACATTGACATTTTGAACGTAGGGGAGTATGTTCAAAAGATTGTTGTTGAAAGTACAAATGCGAGAATGAAGTGGCGAAATCGGAGTTATTAATAATTAAGGGGTGATTGTTTGCATGCAAGTGAAAAATGAAGTGAGAAATCGACTCACTTTTAACACCTTAAGTGTTTGTTTGCATGCAAGTGATTGTGCAAGTCAAATGCAAAAAGGTTGCCAAGTAGGACCTAATGCACTTTTGACTTCCCCTAAAAATAGGGTAAAGTCACATGAAAGTGAAAAAAATGTAGACAATTTTAATTAAACGTATTTAACTATATAGAATACTAAATCCTATATTTACCACATCATCTCACATTTGTACTTTCAACTAAAATTTATCTTTTCAAACAGTGTATTTCACTTGCATGTTCACATGGATGTGAAAGTCATTTGAAAAATGAAAGTATCTTCTGCACTTCTGGTTCACTTTCAATTTACCAAACACCACCTAGAGTCATTTAATTAAAAGTGGCCCCCATTTTTCACTTTCACATGACATCACTATCTTTTTAAGGGAAGTCAATATTGCATTAAATCCTATGTGGCAACATTTTTGCAGTTCACTTTCACAATCGCTTGCATGCAAACAGACAATAAATGTGCTAAAAATGAGTCATTTTCTCATTTTCAATATTCACTTGCATGCAAACAAACAACCACTTCAATTAGTGAAACAAGATGAAGGCAAACTACATACAGCGCCATTACAAATACAATAAAATAAATGAAGTAATGACACATTTGACCTTCCACTTCCTCAAAAAAAACTTATAGTAGAAGAATGATCATTATGCATGCGATTGATGGCAAAATATTTTCTGATTATGAATCAGAAGCCATGCAGGCTTCAGATGGATCCATGCTCCACCAATCGAAGCAATGAGTCCATAAGGTGTTGATCGGATTGCATCAGATCGCGTATAAACTTAATACCATTACCAAATTGTAGGATTAATTTGACCTCAAAAATGCTATTCTATTAAAAAAAGCATATAGAAAATTGTTTGTTCATCACTAACGAAATGTTCTCCTTTTCCCTTATGATTGTCCTTAAGAAATGATTGTCCTTAAGAACAAATGTGCCCAAAAAATTGTCTCGCAACCCACCCAACAGAAACACAAATGACGATCAAGTAGTTAAGACTGTATCAAGAGACCCTACTAGAATCTACATAGGTAACTTTGTTCTAGCAAAGCATATTTATAGTAAATATATTAAACAAATACTAACAGCGCAACAAAAGTTTATTGTCTTTGTATAAATAAGCACTTGCCGATATAACTCCCGAAACCTGAACAAATCTGTAACCATTAGAACTTCTGGACACAACACTGGACCAAATGCAAACCTAAAACACGTCCAACATAGAATCCCTCCTTAATTGCAAGCACAAGCTCTGATTTTGAATCCCAAATGTTGGAGATGAATATCTACTCAGTGTGCAAGCATAGGGTTAGCATAAATTCATAATGTGATGGAGTTCCCGAGTAGTTTATTTTGGCATATGCCCTCTTGAGATTTAAGAGGCCTTGAATACAAGCTGCAATTCTATTAGTATTTTTTTAGTCAAGTGACCTTAATCACCATATTACTGCACTTCTATGAACCATCACAATGTTAACTGTCCATGGGTGACTTCTGAATCATTATTGCTAATTAATCATGCAACAAACTCCACAAAATACACAAGTTCATAATGGCTTTCATTAATTTTCATGATCCATGGAAACAATTGACTCCCATATGAAAACTGTGCAGCATTACCAAGCATAACAGATAGCCACTTAAATTGCTTAGATTTTCATTGGTAATGGATAAAAACAGCAAATTTGTCACAGTACATTATAAGAAATCAGAAACACGATCTTGATAATTCGTTACCTGATGCTTGGTAAGCTTCCTCCTGATGGCGCGAGTTTTCTTGGGCCTGAGATCCAAAGGCAGGAACTTTTTCTTCTTGTAAGCCTCCCTCAGCGCCGCCTTCTGCTTCTGCGAGATCACCGTCAGCACCTGCGCGATCCCGAGCCTCACCACCTTGCTGCCATCGAAAACATGAGGGAAAAAAATCTCAGAAAATAAAAAAAAATTCGAAAATTTTGAAAAAATGAATCAGGAGACCGAGGAGATTACATCTTGGAGAGCTTGTTGGGGGCACCGCCGGTGACCTTGGCGACGCGGAGGAGGGCGAGCTCCGCCTTGAGATCCTTGAGCTGGTTCAGGAGATCGGCCTTCGATTTCCCGCGCAACTCGTGGACCTTGATTCTCGCTGCAAAAAACGAAGAAGAGCTTATGAGATTAGATCTCTGGGAAAAAATTCGAATCGAGACGAGATTGTGATCGAGTTTTTCTTTACCCATTGGGATTGAGATTGCGAAATTGAGCAGGAGGTGAATGGAGGCGGAGACGAGAGAAAAGGGAGAAAGTTGCTTAAAAACCCTAGCGACTGACAAAACCCTAATTTTAGTGGGCCGGGTAGGAAACTTTCTTTTATTGGGCCTAAAGCTTTAGCCAAAGCCCACATGTAAAAAGAAATACACAACAGTTGACCAATGTATTGATATTTTGGAATATTTGTTTAATTATTTATTACTTTCCTCTGGTAAGTATTTGAACCTTTATTAGTTCTTGGAATTGAGTTGTGAAAATCATGCTAATATTTGTGCACCACAAATATTTTGCTTTGTTTTGGGTCATTCAGTTGACCCTAGTGCAAAGGTTCCATCATTTTCATTTGATAGATATAGATTTTAAAAATAACAATGCGTTAAGGATCGTTAACTTTGCTTTCATGCCTGCATACGATTATTCAAAATGAAGAAAATTGTAATTTAATAATACAATAAAGATTTCCCACAAAAATAGTAATACAATAAAGATAAAAAAATTAACATAAACAATTGCTGCTTTTGCAAGCCTTTCTGTTGCATATGGACAAAAATTGTCTCTTTTCATCTTATCTGTATATGAGAGATAATATTTTTCTTTTTGGATCATGTAACGTTTTTTCTATGTTTTCTCCCTGTATTTGGATCATGAACCATCTATTTCATAACATTAAAAATGATTTTATCTTTATTAATTATAAGGAGACTCCTAAGATTCTAATTGGTCGTAAGAAATTCAAGCAACTAACAATAATGACAACAGAAATAGCAAAGAAAAAATGTAAAGAGCATAGCTTTTCTATTTTATTCTAGAAAGCGTTATTAAAAAGCTGAGCATGATGTTTTGCCCCTTTTTCCTTAACAAGGTCGTTAAGGTACAGTTTTCATTGATTTTATACGGCATCTGCATTTTTTCAACATCCAATGGTTCAATGCTATAATAATTAAACAACACAACAACCTCATTACGGTTTAGAAAATTAAGTATTAGAAAAATTATAATGAACTATCAATTTGGATGACAAGTTGATGAGGAATATTTGTTTACAGCTAATGTTGTTATTATTATTCAATCCTTTAATTTTTTGTAAGAGCCTACATAGCCTTCGAGGAAACTAACTTAGAAGGAATATTCTCCATTTATTCCAAGACAATTGGACTAGGAAAATGTATTTTAGAACCTATGAAGTGAATAAAAAGATTAAAACCCATTTTTCTTTACAGATGCCTCATGTTCAAAAATACTTGAGATGGAAATCAACAAGTCAGGAAAATACACTCGATCGTAACACAGGAAATCAGAAAAATTATAGGTACACCCAAATCTACTGTAGTTGCAAATTTACCTCCAAATAAATAAATAAATAAAATCTAATTTACCCATCAAAGTTATTGCAATAATTTTTGTTCGAGAAATACCGACGACAATGGCTACATTGACGGTGAGGGATCATCTAAGACATTCAATGATCAGACTATGCAGCTCTTTATCTTGGCATATTTTTCTATAATAATGTTGAACCAAACAAAATATTAGAAATTCCAAAGCATGTATAAAATCTTATGGATTTAAAATTCTCTATGAGATTACAAATCCCAAAATTTTGTCATTTGAATCAAACAGCCCCTAAGTGTATATTACCCGTGGAAATTTCTAGAATATTAAATTGCAAAATCAGTCAATTTAATTGCACACAATATGATGGCAAATGAGTTGATATCTGATATGATTTTATGTGATGTATGCCCAATCCGTTTAATAAACGAATACCTCTAAACCGGCCGCCACTGTAATCAGAATGGATTATATTCACTCTTCCCATTAGAAAAAACTTTGTTATTTATCTATAATTAAAATTTATACTATGAAAGAAGGAGATATAGAACGATGGCATCATCTTTATTTTGGTTGATGTTATTAATATGTGAGTGTAGTTCCATATTGGATATGATAAAAACGAGTGATGAGTTTAAAAATAGGAGTTGGTGTCAATACATTATAGCTAGAGCTTTTGGGTTAAAATTAGTTCTAAGTTATCTTGGCATATTTTTCTCCTAATGTTGTTATTATTATTCAATCCTTTAATTTTTTGTAAGAGCCTACATAGCCTTCGAGGAAACTAACTTAGAAGGAATATTCTCCATTTATTCCAAGACAATTGGACTAGGAAAATGTATTTTAGAACCTATGAAGTGAATAAAAAGATTAAAACCCATTTTTCTTTACAGATGCCTCATGTTCAAAAATACTTGAGATGGAAATCAACAAGTCAGGAAAATACACTCGATCGTAACACAGGAAATCAGAAAAATTATAGGTACACCCAAATCTACTGTAGTTGCAAATTTACCTCCAAATAAATAAATAAATAAAATCTAATTTACCCATCAAAGTTATTGCAATAATTTTTGTTCGAGAAATACCGACGACAATGGCTACATTGACGGTGAGGGATCATCTAAGACATTCAATGATCAGACTATGCAGCTCTTTATCTTTATCTTGGCAGCTCTTTATCTTGGCATATTTTGCAATTTAATGTTCCAGAAATTTCCACGGGTAATATTTTTGCCCCCCCCTTTTCCTTAACAAGGTCGTTAAGGTACAGTTTTCATTGATTTTATACGGCATCTGCATTTTTTCAACATCCAATGGTTCAATGCTATAATAATTAAACAACACAACAACCTCATTACGGTTTAGAAAATTAAGTATTAGAAAAATTTAATGAACTATCAATTTGGATGACAAGTTGATGAGGAATATTTGTTTACAGCTAATGTTGTTATTATTATTCAATCCTTTAATTTTTTGTAAGAGCCTACATAGCCTTCGAGGAAACTAACTTAGAAGGAATATTCTCCATTTATTCCAAGACAATTGGACTAGGAAAATGTATTTTAGAACCTATGAAGTGAATAAAAAGATTCCATTTTGATACCCTTGATTTTATAGCAAGAATTCTTGTTCAAGGAACATAGGCGAGGCAACTTGCATAACAACTCCGCGGTAAATCATCAATTCGAAGAAATTAAACAATTCATAGACATTTTAATATGTCTTTAGCAATAAAATAACGATTAAAACCCATTTTTCTTTACAGACGCCTCATGTTCAAAAATACTTGAGATGGAAATCAACAAGTCAGGAAAATATACTCGATCGTAACACAGGAAATCAAAAAAATTATAGGTACACCCAAATCTACTGTAGTTGCAAATTTACCTCCAAATAAATAAATAAATAAAATCTAATTTACCCATCAAAGTTATTGCAATAATTTTTGTTCGAGAAATACCGACGACAATGGCTACATTGACGGTGAGGGATCATCTAAGACATTCAATGATCAGACTATGCAGCTCTTTATCTTGGCATATTTTTCTCCTAAGTCGCCATCTTGAGAATAAGTCAACAATCCAAAACTAATTTTTTTTTTCTCCTCTATTTATTCGTGCATAATAAATCTTGATCCTCATCAATTCTTCATCAAAGAATATAACAAGCCACAAAATACTTAACATCAAAGAATAAGGAAGGAATATTCTCGAAAGTTATAATTGCATGCAAGAGCGATTCAAATCAAACCAAAGAATAGAAATTATTCATTAACAAATACAGGTTTAGAATTACAGAAGAAATTAGAACTAATTTTTTCAACACAAACAGTGTAATCATACAAAATTATTCAAAACTTTGCATGGTCAATAATTTTTATTTACAAGTATAATTTCTTTATTCAGCCGTGTAAATTAACGAAAAAAATATTCATCATGGAGTAAAAGACCACCAAGATGATTTGTTGGATCCCGAACCCGATCTGGATCTAGACCGCGAACCCGAATCAGACCCGCTAGTGCCACTAAACAGCTCCTTAACCCGCGCCCGCAAATCCTCTGGCGCGTATCTCACAACCGCCACGTCACCCGGCACGACGCCCTCAGAAAATATCGGCCGACACGCTTCGTAAAACGGCCGATACGCCGGCACGATAAGCTCCGCTACCGACTCTTTGATCTCCTCCCTCATCCTCTCATCGGCGACGATCCACTCTCTCTGAACCCTAACCGCCTCCTCGAACGCCGCGTAGAAAGCCCTAACTTTCTCCGCCGCCGCCTCCGGCAACTCCGCCGCGGGGATTGCCGCCGCGATCCGCGCCCACCCGAGCCTCTCGTAGCTCGAGGCGTAGTGCTTCACCTTCGCCTCGTGCTTGGAGACCCAATCGTCGCCTAAAATCGCCATCAATCTGCTCTCCTTCACTTTTTTCACGACGTACTGAAGATTATTTGCTAAAAATAGGTAGGAGAGCGCCACGTCTCTGTAGATCTCAGCTTTGCCGTCCAATTTGCATAGGAGAACCAAGATCAGCCACGCGATCCGTATCGAGATCGCCGAATCGATCGACGAAGACGATGACGACGGCGATGAGATCGCCGACGAGTCGAAGAAAGATTCCGGCATCATCGGCGGATTCTGGATCGGGAAATTGGCGAAGATATCGGCGAGAAGGAACTCGTAATCGGCGAGGAAAACGAGGTAATTCATCACATAGCGAGTTAGCGGATGAACTCCGCCGCCGTGGATCAGAGTCTTCGACCCGTCCTTCTGTATCGCCGACTCGAATTCATCGATCGTCGACCTCGCCGCCTCGCCGAGCTTCAAGAGCGTCGCCATCGCCTGCGACTGAACAATCGCCGTCGATTCGAAGGAGAACACGGACTCGATATCCATACAAAGATCCGACAGCGAGTTGTACAGATCCAAGATCCGAAACAGCTTCTCCGGAGACCGCTTCGATCTCGCGACGAGCTCCGGGAAAGCGAGGAACTGTGTCGCCGCCTCCCTCGTGATCTCGGCGAAGCAAGACTCCCTTATCGGGTCGGATCCCTGGAAAACATGATCGCAGAGGATCCGCTCACCCGCCATTAACGTCCTCACCGCGATCTCCGATCCAGTGAGCCACGATCGGATCTTGAGATCGAGAACCTCCCAATCGAGCTTCTGGACCTGAGAGAGGCTCAAATTCTCGAACCCTAGCTTATACAAACCCTCCTCCACTATCGATTTCCTCAGCAAATTGTAGATCTTGACGCACTCTTTCCCGTATCCGGCCGAGATCATCGTCTCAGCTATCGTTCTGAGATCCGCCATGGCGATCTTCGAGGCTCGCTCAACCTCCTCGATCGAATCACCGCTGTTTCGAATCTCATACTCCGTGTCTGTACCCGTATCCGGATCCGATAAGCTAGATTCCGGGTCCAAGAGGTCGCGGTTAGTAGAAAGGATCCGATAGAACTCCCTCTCTAACCGCTGCATGGCCGTCTGCATTAAAGTTTGTGCGCGGACCAAGAAAGCGGACCGAGTTTTGGGACCCTCGACGCAGTCGGGGGACGAGAAGAAGATCATGGCGCGCTGGAGGTCGTCGATGGCTCGGCAGAAGTTGGCGGACTCGTCGTGGGCCTGCGAGAATAGCGGGCTCGGGTCCGCGGCCCATTTGGCGATAACGGATTCGGACGTGGTTATGTTGTCGGACATTAGGCTGGCGGAGAGAGTTTGCGGCGAGGCGGCGACGGTGGCGGACTTTTTGCTGCGGTGGCTTTTGAAGAGGTCGGTGATGGTTGGCATTTTTGAGTGGGAAATTTGAGGAGTTATGAATTGGGAATCATAGTATGGGGATTTTAGAGGGAAAGGGGTTATGGACTTTTGGGGTGGAAGTCGTGAGCTTTGCGTTTATATAGAGAAGTAGGGAGCATGAACCACGCACGAAAGCGCGTTATTCCGTACGATATGCTAATTTACTGATACGTAAATGCACTTCTTTCTTGATTGACCATTCTATGCATCAGTTGCTTATTGTAGTTAAAAAAGAGAGGGAGAAAATGAAAAAGAAGCGACCTTTTCAAATGATTAATTAGAGAAAAAATAATTAATTTTAGTTGCCGGCTGGGGATTTTTGGGCTACGGTAACAAAGCTTGAACGGTTTGACTTGCTCTCCAGGCTTGGTTTCAACCATAGTTGTTAGGCCCAAAAAAAGTGGGGGAAGATTCGTTCGGTCGGCGATTGTGATGGACGTGTAGGAAGGGCAGGCGAGTGTCAACTTCTTGTGGGGCCCATACTTTAATGGGCCGTGTGAGGAAATCCGTGTGGGGTAAAAAGCTGACAACTGCTGGCATCAACGGGATCTGATAACTGCTTTCTCAAACGGGTCGGATATTGCTCCTACCCGCTTTTATTTGGTTCCTTCAATCCTTCCCCTGTGATTATCCGATTTGTGACTAGAAGTGCAAACGGATCGGATACGGCTCGGACATGATATTTATTATATTTATTTATATATATTTATCAATCAGAAATACGGATATAGATATGAATATTTCTTGATAAGACAGGGAATATTCTACGATACATTGGCTATTTGATCCAGACAAGGTACAGTACGAGATATTTTGCCAATATCTTGCGTACATATTGTAAATGCAGAAAAGTAGGATTCACTCTATGGTAAAGGATTAGAGACTCTCGAGAAAACTAGATAAGACATAAATTTTTGCAAGGGAAAGCATTAAAAGTTAATATCTCTATGTCACCTTACATAGAGAAATTATGTTAAATTGGACAGTTCTCTTAGAAACTAAGATTCTCTCTGCAGTCGACATTGGAGACAATATCATGAAATTTGAACAAGACAGAGTTTTGCAAGAGAAGAATTGAATTGTCTAGTTAATCATAACCCTTTTTACTTCTTTTAGAGTTATCTCCCTGTGTTTCAAGGGAAGATGCAAAAGCTTAAGATAGAAATCATTTTAATAGCTTTAAAGGATTCATTATTCATAAGCCTTAAAGTTTGAACACATTTCGCCACATTTAGGGCATGTTTGGTTCTTTTTTGTAAAACAACTAGAAGTTGGTTTACCTAGGAATCCAACCGTCCAACTAAGACCTGATAGCTACAGTAAATACCCACAAAAACGGGCCACTTCGAAGGAATTATACAGAGCTTGCCACCTAAGATTTTTAGTGGTTATATCACCCTCCTACTTGTCCAAACAAACAAGATAATTGCTTGAAAGCTGATGTAGCCTGACAGTTACAGTAACTTCCAAGCAAAAAGTGCCCGACCAAACACGGCTAACAATTATGGTTGTAGCAACGTAGACATGGTACAAAGTTAAATTGGTTACAAGTCAAAAGCCTATGTACATTTAATTCGGCCCGATTGACTTGACCTTGAGGTAAGCCCCTACAACCAATTGCACTTGTGTATTTTATTGCTTGCTATTGTAAAAAACTGTAGTTACAAACACCAAGTGTTAATTACATTAAAATAGGAACATCGTAAAAAAAAAAAAAAAACTATAGTTGCATCCTCTCCGGTTACAACCACACTCAAATTGGACGGCAGAAAAGAACAGAAAAGCGCATGCAACTGAAATTATCGCGAAATCCGTCTGTAATGCACATCATTGTGTGCTAAGACATCCTTTTTTTTTTAAAAATCTGAAAATGTGAAATTTTTTGTCTCCAGCAACTTGGTTGCATATGCATGGCCCTCACTCTCCTGACGCTTTGGCGTGAGGCTCCTAGACCGCGTCATTTAGGGCCCCCTAATCTTGTCATTATTTCGATGCATTTGTGGATCATGAATCGCCAACTAACACTAATTAAAGCTCTAAATATGCAGACAAAATCCAGTAAAAACCTTGTTCGAGGGGATAAAAGAATTGAAAGTATTAACACTTTTCTAAATGTATACAAAAAGACAGTGTCTTAATCGGATTATAATCTTGTTCATACAAACAAGATTAAGTCGATGTGCAAGTTATATTAACACATTGAGCTAAGAAGAAATTTGTTCAAAGGTAAATGTTAAAAAGGAATCAAATAATTATTCGAGCTCGAGGTGATACTAACATAGGAGGAATCAAGTGAAGAAGGAGAATAGATCAAGAGGTAGTTTTCATGCAAGAAGAATATAGCATAAACTTGAGGCCACACAACTCTCAAGCAAATTACAGTACCAACTAGGATTGACTAAAAAGGAAAAAAAAAAGAGAGCCTATACTACTACTTATTTCTACCCATTTTCCAGAATGATGAATAGTTTGCGAATTTATCAAATTCCAGAATTATGAACCTCGACGATTATTTCCTGATAGTGAAAGACAGTAGAAAATGTTGTTTTCATAAGTATAGCTGTATACATATGTGCACCTCAATGTCCAGCTTAAACCGCGTTTATATTGCCAAGCGAATACAGTTGTTCTGCTTTGCTCACTATTGTGAAGCATTTTGATCATTAATTTGTCAGTATTTTCATGAATTGGGGGACAAATGGCTAAGGTATTCAAACAAATAGACCATGATCAGATACTTACAGAAGAATTTCATATGAAGAATCAGAAAACTGAAAGAAGGGCTGGGAGCTGAGTACTTTACACGATCAACTAGACTTTGTCAATGAAGTTAATTAAAAAGTTAAAATATCTAATGGTGCCCTGAGGGGTGTTAAAAATAAAAAATTAGGAGAATAATTTGGTTAATGTTTAATTGAACTTATCAGCTAAAACTTATTCAAATGCAGGAAATTCACCAAGTTTCAAAGTGTTGGTTAATATTTAATAAGGATGCACAATTTTCGCCATTTTCATCAAATAAAAATTTATAAGAGTATTTTATGAGAATGACCTAGTGAAACCCCTTTCTTAAAAGATAAAAACTTGTTCCAATAACTGTAAACATTTTCTTTAATAGATAGCCTTATTTTGCCTGCAATTGAATAAACAAGATTAATTAGTTAATGTTTGATAATTATTTCTTTTAATAGATCACTCTCAGGTAGTTGGTCCTAATTTTTCAGTGATCCAACCACTCGTGCAGAATTCATAATTTTAATTCCATAGCATCAGCATTACATGGATGTTAAACTCCCAAACAAGCATACAAAGCTGGACACGTGAATAATTATATATTAAACCTTCAAAAATTATTAAAACAAGCCGCAAACCTTTATCAATAAATAAGCTTGTGGTGGTTGTGACAAAGTCATGAGAGTTTTAATCATCAAACATAAGTTTCTCCTCGGTTCCTAAATCCTAATCCAATTAGGACTTGGTTTAACACAATCAATATAAGGTGTTGCTCAATATGTAATGAGGAATACTATAGATTTCAAAAGTTTGATTGATTACAAGTAACAGGCATATAACAAAACACAGGAATAAAGAGGAAAAAAAAACATTTATAGTAACATGAGGCAGCGATAACACCTTCCAGTGCGATTAGGTCGATTGATATATCAGAATTCTACAGTTACAGACTTCAGTATTGTTAAGGATACTGATATTACTCATAACTTAGTTATGCAAATGCTTATTCCAGAGGATACATGTGAATCTTATTATTGTAGCTAATATTGTGTAGCCACATCAGTTAACAGGAATTATTGAATGGAAAAAGGCAAGAGCAAGGAACAAGAACAACAATGCTAATCAACAAATTAAATCATTTATCATCACTATCATGTGAAATGTACCGATAAAATAGGTAATTGATTGGTTCTATTTTACCCAATAGTAAGCCTCCCCTCCCATGAAGTAAGAACAAGTCAACTGAACATCCCAGCAACTTCATTGTTAAATGTGTTTAGCGAAAGATAAATTCATGCATCATGAAATGGAGTCAGAAATTTGGAGCTATTTGAACGAATGATGCTCATGGAAAAAGACATGCATCACCCTCAAGTTTCTTGCACACATATCTGGACAAAGTAGACAAATTGTGTCAGCGTCGACCTTCGCTAACTATGTTAAGGTTGAATTATCAACGAAGATTAAGATTGAATAAAATTTGTATTGCTATATTGGGTTCAATGAGAGCCCGTAAGTGAAGAAAGCATTGTTAATGATGACGACGTAACATGGCCTTTGTTAAATCAAAACAGCACCATGACCACTTGGAAAAGATAGAAATGAATAGATAGTCAAACGAGAGTACTTTAGCCATGAGGTAAGAGCCATCACCTTTGCACAAAGTCAGAAACATCCCAAATCTTCTTGCAGACTAGGAGCCTTTAAATTTCCTGCAGAATTTTACACGCCATGATCTCCATGTGAAGCACGAAATATCCAAGATGCATGTCTTGAATTTTGATATTAGGCGGCTGTTAGATACATTTACCCTTGCGTTTCGAAGTATCTAATTGTAATATAAAAATTGAAAGTTGAATAGAAAACCAATATAATTATCGACACCATCAACTGGGTAAGGGATTGAAACCGTGACATAAAAACACTTCATGCATTAACTTCATGCTTAGAAATTGTCATACATCTTTTAGTAAATAACTACAGGAATAAGCTTTTGTCATACATCTTTTAGTTTTTCAACCTTTTACAATAACAAATAATCAAAGCAATCCAATAACAGAGGAATACAGGCCAGCTCCAGACTAAACAAGCAGTATATTTGACATGTACCATGTGATCAATTTTTGAAAAAAAAAGGAACCTACATGCATGTTTCCTTTTGTTAATATTTGAAGATTAACAGATACAACATATGAATTATACACTACAAATTTGGCTAAGGATGAACAAAAATGTCAGCTGAACTTTATCGCCAAACTTTGAAGAGTACTCCCAAATTTTCACCACAAAGAAAGCTAATAAGGGGGGACAAAGCTAACTTATGAAATGTCCAGAACTCAATATTAAGACTGAAATATCCAAAATGTCAGATAGCTTTTTAATTGACCAAAACTTGGCAATTCAATAGACCTCAGACATTTTTGTTTTTCGGGTAGTCAAACTGTCGTTATTTATGAAAACATCAAATAACTGATATGAAATCATATCCTTCACAGTTGTCTTTTTGTTGCGCAGATTATGTTAAAATTAAAAACTGACGACAAATTATGGAAAATAAGATGATGACTATACATTTCATAAATTCATCGAGGCAGAGGATCGAGCATAAATGGCAGGCAAGGGAAAATTTCTATGGTTAGATTCAGAGAATGGCATATAAAATAAAGGGCTGGAAGAACAGAGTCGTGCTTTAGTTTAGAAGCGACTATTCAAGAATGAGAAGGGAATCTGAGAGGCATACAGAGGACAATCAAAAGAAAAGACTTCACCAACAGATCCAAGCATTCTACGTGCAATGCTGCCAAATGTTGAACGGATAGATCATGCTAGAGAAATATAACTGGATTTTTAATTCCCAGATTCAAACTTCTTAAATTTGTGTGATTATAGTAACTGGTATTTTGCCGGCCAAAAAAGAAAAAGATCAAACTGGTGAATGTTAGGTAAGTCGATGTTTTCATAATATGTTCTTTTAATGAGTTAGTGTTACATAAGCAAGTTAATTCAATTCTATACATAAGATATTAATACATGCATCCTTGAAAAAAATTAGAACACGCATACATTCATATTCTATCAACGCAATCGATCAGTAATGTCTCAATGTTAATTTCAAGTCAAACAAGAGATTAAAAATACAAATAGTTTAGAAAGATAAAGTAAACAAATTATGAACCATATGATACATTAGATAATATCAACGCAGTGGATCAGTAATGCCTCTTGGACTAGTGGTGCATTATGTCAACCATCATTACATAAACATCCAGCAAAGTTGACTTTTAAAGTTGACTTACTGAGAACAACGCAAATGAAAATTCTTCCTTTTGATATATACCATAAGAATCTACAGCTGCTCTCTGAATTTGTCAAAGAATCTAGTCATCATACAAACCTCAGGACAGAAAATAATCTAAAGAGCATCACTATTAAATAATTATTAATATGCTTTTAACAGAAAAAGAAACACAAAAGTCATCTGTATTGCATCTCAGAAGCTCATAAGTTTCACACCCCTGTACATAAATGTACTTTCCTCGAAATAGTCTGTAGAATTTGGCTCTCCGATTCAGCTGCATATAATCCATGGTCTTTGGAGGGATTTTTACTTCTAAATATAGCATTCATAAGATCTTAAAAGTAAATTCACACAAGGTACCTCCTTTGTCACCTGACATGAAAATTCAACCAAACTGACATAGAGAAGCAAGCCCATAATCAAACTGCCATTGATGAATTTGAATCTTGATCAAGTCCGACACTAGTCCAAACCAACCAGCATGAATTACCTAGATCCTAATCAATTCAGCATTGATGAGCTTGCATATTGTATAAATGCACATAGTTGACCTCATCAATCAACTAAAATAATGTCACATTCATGTTACTAGTTAGATGCAGGCATCTTTCTTTGAAGAATTCTACAAAACATGTCATCCATTAGTGTCAGCTTCATCCTAACAAAATTCATGAATCTTGAAGCTACCACACGAGTCACGGCAAGTTATAAGTCGATTAAGCTTATCCTTCCACAAGATAAGATTCTGCACTTATCAGTATAATAATTTCACAACCTTACTGTAAGGATATAAAAACATTGTCAATGGATTTGGATCCATCCTTTGTCAAAATATAAGTGCTATAATGTAATCAAACTTAAAGCATCCTACAGAATAATATATTAGAACTACACGCACCTATTTAATATAATTATTATCAAATAAAAATTATACCTCTTTAATAGCAAGGCCGCAAGGGCATAACAAATATTGTCAATGCCAATGGCTTTAGATCCCATCTTTAGTCAAAATGTAGGTGCTCTAATACAATCAAACTTAAGCTCCTACAGGATGAAATACATGCACCAATTTCTAATCAGGCGGTCATTACCCTGCAGGATGAAATTTGAGGTGCTTGTCCCTCTCAATGTCTAATGTGCCAGTCTCAACAAGCAACAACACTCTGCATTATTCAGAAATTCAAAAGATTTAAACAACACTTTGCATTATTCAGTCAAAAATATACAGATATTGCCAGCTCATAATCCCAAGATATAGGTGCAAATGGTTCAACAATATGAAATTTATTAACGCCAACTGATGAACTGTCCGAGTAATTTTTCAAACAATTCACAAGTTATTGCTCGAGTTATTGCACTCTATTTCTCCTCAATTGATCTCATGTAAACTTCTACAACATCCACAGAAAAAACAAAACTAGTAACAACTGGTGAGAATTCACAGAGCTTATGAAGGATCCAACATCATACGCTAGTTTCAACCAGATAAGAATGTGTGCCTTCACATATTCTGAGCAGTGCCTTCTGAATTTCTATTAAGAACACTGGAAAAATTATTTCTTGAATCCATATTTGAAATGTGTTCCAAGAACATACAACCCACTTTATACTTCTCTTCTCATCTTTCTTCTCAAGACTCTAGTTTACTTCTAAATCAAATACAGAAATAGAAAGAAACTTCATTTGACATGACATTAGACCATTATGACCATATACAAGGAAGACTTCACATATATCAGGCAATACATAGTAATAGACTTTATTTGTAATCAATAAGACAATACATAAGGGCGTGTGATCTTTATAAGTGCCAAGAGATGATACAACATGGATTTATAAATCTAGGTAACTTTTTTCAAGTAGCAGCAGTACCTCTGACAGCACCAGATTTGTCCAGAGGTATCGGGACAGCCTGCCATCCAGTGCACACCTGGAGAGCTTCTTTGAGAGCAACAGATGCGGGCTCCATAGTCCATTTCGGGTAGTGCTCGTGGACCTTGAAGATGCGTTCTCCACTGGAACCTTTCGCAGGACGAGGTTGAGCACCATTCAGAAATAGGTCACCTTCCGACTTCACAAATCCACTGGTGCCATGGTCACTATCTGCTGCCTGGATCACCCACACAACCACCATATCAAGCAACTGATATGCCTTAGTATGCACTCGATTATAACTGACATAAATGTGTGTACTTGTAATATGTCAAAATGGCATCTTAAGATATGATCTACTACAACATTAAAAAAAAAAAACAATCCATAAAAATGCACGAGGCTCAAGCATGGAAATCGAGAGCAGTATATATTCTTGGCCAAATATATATTACAATTCAGGAACTAGAACCTAAACCAACGAGCAGAAGCCATAACTAGAACATTAATTCAAAACTTGAACAAATGAAAATAAACTCTTTAAGCAACAAAACACTAGTTAAAACATTAATGATAGATCTAATTCTTCACCTGTGATAATTACAAACATGTAGGATTAAGAAAAGCACAAGAAACCTATGAGCTAAAGTTCTATATGGTCAACAATTGATATATTTTACAAAATGAGATGATGGTTTCCCCCTGAACTTCAGTTCTTTTGCAACTTTCAGTGTATATATTAGTGTGACAGAAAGAGTGTGTTTTCATGGGTGCGTTTGCATGCATTCTTTTGTACAAACACACGTGCAGCTGCGTGTATTGCGTGAGTGAGTGAGTGCATACACGCGTATGTATGTTTTTATGTGTGAGAAAGGCACACCTTTTCTGTCAGATATTTAAACACAACCTTCTTCTGCCCAGCTTCGTATACATTGCACTGTGAGACAATCTGAATGAAAACATACAAGGAAGCGATTCATCAATAACAGTTAATGATATGCATAATTCGAAAATATTCTTCAAGAAAATATTGTGATAGTTTAAAATCAAGATGAACCTGTGATTCAACACTCGCACAAACTGCATATATGCCCCAATTTCTAGTGTAGTTGTTGTAAAGGTGAACTCTGCCAAATCTAACACGAGGATGTCGTTGCCGTGTCCCATTAAAAAAACAATGATGAATTGTAACACGAATGCATCTATCATTGCAGTCATTGCAATCAGCTCCGATAAGCACTGCTTTATCATGATTGGAAAGGTAGCATCTGTTTCGAAGGTAGAAAAGTCTGTAGGGTAAGTATCAATGAAGGAGTTATATGCTAGCAAAGGAAATTATAGATCATCATCTTATCAACCTGCAGCCTTTGCTATAATTCACATACAGGAACAATTCTAATGTTCTATCCCAATGTACACAGCTCTAAAATGTCCATGACAATTTACTACGGCTACCGAAAAAACATATATGTCTTCCGATAAATTTACTACGGTTTTAATAAATATTAAGCAAATGTAAATTCTTATCTATAAATGGATATTTCAAAGGCTTCGCTATATACCTTGAAACTGTGATATCAGTACTTTCGCGTGTGATGTCGATCAACCCATCGCTAAAGTTACTCAAACTGCAACGATCTATCCATATATGCCTGGACTTTGGTTTTATCCGGATTGCATCAGCATCATGCCCCGTACCCCCTTCAAACTGCAGGTTGCAAATAATGACATGCTCACACTCTCTCAGCTGCAAGCCTTTCCCCGTCAGCTTAATCTTCTGCCCTCGGCCGTCTATTGTCTTATAAGACGATACCCTCAGAGGTGACGAGAGGCTAATTGTCCCCGAAACCTCGAAGATTATCCAGAGTGGTTTGACTCTACGGCAACCGTCTCGAAGTGAGCCACATCCGTCATCTGCATGGTACAAGGTTGGTCATTAAACAGTACTATACTCATTGTATACCCAATGCATTTAGAAGTTAACCTATGAAAATTATCCAAAATTTTACCCCACACACGCACACACATATATATATCGAATGTTAACACATAATACATTAACGAATCAGCACAAGCAACACAATAAACAATAAACACGTAAAAATCTTCCATTTTAATATATATCAAAAGTTGATAAGATGTTTACACGTATATTTGCATAGATCTTCAAGCAAAAAAAAAAAAAAAAGAAAAACTATTAATTTAAATAAAATGAGAAACAAGTTTTACGTATTAGAGAATAAGATAGGGGTTTAATAGAGAGAAACTAATATGTACATACATTTCTAAAATCTTTGACTTTCTTCTAGGTTCCTTGCTATTTTTACACAAAAAAACCGAACGATCTTCTATTTTCTCATTAAAATATGTTTTATGATGCATTGACAGTTTTTATAATAGTTTGCATGTACTTGAAAAACTTACTTTCGAATTATATATATATAATATAATTAGGCATATTGGGTTGTAGTTACTCATGCATCAAGTGATTGTAAAATTAACGGTTTTACGACAATACAACTAAAGTGATAATGAAAAATATGTGTTAGAAGTATTGAAACATTATGATTTTTATTTTATAGATGTTTTAAAATATTTAGATCATGATAAATAGAGCGGATCGTCCATTAAAATAGCCCAATCCATGCATCTACAGTGCATCCTTAGATTCAATTTAATTTAAGGTGGCTCCTTAGAATCATATTTCCATATATATATATATATATATATATATATATATATATATATATATATATATATATATATAAGACTCTATAAACTTAAGTTGATAGGGAGGAGTGTACACCAACTTTTATATCCATTGATCTTGCCTTGAGATCCGTGAAATCAAGATGCACACAAATCTCAAAGTATTCTTTATATCTTTCACGGATCCCAAGGCAACATCAATAAATAGAAAAGTTGGTGGATGACTAATCCCTATCAACTTAAGTTTATAGGAGCTTTGCTCTATATATATATTCACAAAATCAGAAAACCCTAATTTTCCCATCATTATCATTAATTACCTTTCAAGGTCGTAACCCGATACACATCTCCATGAAGCCCACCAACAGCATTCCTTCCAAATCCCTCAGCTTGCCCAGCCATGGCGCGAAGACTCTTGTCCACATGGCAGTACGGAAGCTTAACCATCTCCTTCCCCCTTCTTGCTTCAGATTTCGATGTTTTGAGAAATCGAAGGATGAGGAGGAGTATTTAAGGAGGAGGGGAGTTCGTAACGTATCGGTGCCGTTTCGGGGGAAAGAAACGGCGAGGGTTTCGGATTTGAGGAGGAGCCCATGTGAAACTGTTGTGGGTCCCTCCTTATTTGGAGTGTTTTGCATGGGCGGAGCAGCCCAGGTGAAAAGAATAAACAAAAAAAAGTAAAAAAGGGGAGCCCGTGTGAAAAAGAATGGGGAAAAAAAATAAAAAAAGGGAGAGTTATGCTTATAGGGTAGCTCATCTTGATTTAAGGAGGAATGTTGGTTTTATATTAGAAGCAAAAGGCCCTAAATAACCTTCAATTCTTCGGTTGGAAGCAGAACAAGAAGAGTAACTCAAGTCACAGAGAACTTGAGTGAGTGAGTGAGAGAAAAGAGAGAGAGAGAGTAAAAAAGAAAACGAGAGTTAATCTTTTGTATTCCTTTTCTAGTATAGAAGAAGTCCTTTTGTCTATCATGTTTATTATTTGTGTACCTCTAGGCAAGTATCTAGAGAGAAAATTTATATACCTATTATTTTTCATAGTGGAAGATTTTTCTGGACTAGGTTCCGTAATTTTTACATTTAGTTGAAGGATTTTCTACGTTAAAAATACTAGTGTCCTGCTGAATATTTCTTTTGATCATTTTATTATTATTTATCTTATTAATCTACTTTTATCTACAAAGAAATGAGAAAAAGCCAATCAATCACCCATGTTTTTCCCCAACAGAAGCTGAATGAGAGCAAAATTTAGGCGGTTCGGTTTCTTGTTTTCAAAGACGGAGGTTTTAGTTGAGAGAAAATTTATGATCCAAGGGCTAAGCCTATAGGTGGCCCATGTCTTGAATTTGAGCCTTCTGAGCCTCAACAACAAAGTTCAGCTATTTAAAGTCTTTGTTTGGCAACTGAAAATAAAAAACTAAAATAAAATAGTTTGTTATCCGTGCAATATACGAGAATTAAAATTTATTTGCAACTCCAAACTAAAATGGGTTAGATGAATAAAATCAATCCAAGTTATGACCCTATTTTTAGCAAAAAACTGAACCTCGCCTAAACTGGTTTTTTAGTCTTAAACTGCCCCTTTTGATCCCCCATTCCTTAAACTAGAACTAAACTGGTTTATGTCAAAACTATTTTGGCAGGAAGTTGCCAAACTGACACTTAGAGAGTGATAACGAAGTGACTGTAGATTTGAGAAGGAGAGGATTTTGCATGCATATTCATGGCTATGTATATCATAGGGATGTTACAAGCACATTTAACAGATTAAACACATAATTGCCCATTTTTGTGAAGAAGTACATTAACTCTTGTTATAAATGCATTTACTTTAATTATCTTATTATATTTGATGTCATGTTCGCTAACATGCACATGTTACACTAAAAGATTGTGCTTTCCAACAATTGAAATGTTCCAATATAGCTCTCTTGGAACCAATTTCAGGTTGAGTTATAAACAATAATAAATAAATAAATAAATAAAAATGGAAGTAACTTTTCTAAGACTGCAAAGTCCCAACATCAATATTAAGCTAAACAAAACAAAATTTGGGACAAAATACTGCCTTGCAGACAACCGGCCAATAGCTGTGGAGTCCCTAACATAGGAATTTAAAGATAAAGCAACTAAAAATGAAAATGAAAGCACATATGACTTTTGACTTTTTGTTCACATCTATACTTAATACTAGTTAATAGTCAAGATGCATGGCGCAAAAGAAGCGGTATGTGACACATGATACGCTTTATTGAGCAGAGTGTCTCATACAAAAGCAAAATATTTTATCTCTTATTCACACAAAATACTGAGACTGGTTTATGTTTATACAATTATTATAATTACATGGATAAAATAAACAACTATCACTTGTAATTAATTTTTAAAGATAAAAATTATAAATTGCCCCGAATAGGTCCGGATCAGTATCCAATATGATGGATACAAAATATTAGTTTCTGATATTCGATAAGACATAGACATGTGTATTGATATTTTTTTTTCTAATTTTTCAGTAGTTTATAAGTACATATGTATATAATAAAGTATCTCCTTCATATTCGCATGACATATTAGTATGTTATATGTATCGACCAAATTATTAAAATTATTTGTGTTCTATATCTGAGATCAAATCTATTTTTTTTCACACCTGGTTTTTATCTATGTATTGTTTTTTTTTTCCCTTGTTCGATATATTCGTATTTAATTTTTACATTCTTTTTTTATAATTTAGTTCAGAGTTAGACCCAAAACCGTGAGAGTTATATTAGAATCTTTCAACCATCCGGATCACCTGTGCTCGGTAACATTTACACTTTTAGTTTAAAGCTACATGGAAATAAATTCTGACAATATTACTGCCAAATCTTGCAAATAACAAAACAACCTGTCCTTCCCGCGAAACGTAAACAAGAAATAACTAAAAATCTGCAGAGCCCACAAGACAAAAAGAATTTTTTTTTAAAAAAAAAGGGGAAAAAAATCTTTAAAATTTTTTTAAAAAAATTCCCCCTCTCTTCCGTCTCCTTCGTCCCTCCTTCCTCAACCCCACAACGTGTACCCTTTCCACGCTCTTCTCCATCATAAACCCCCAATTTCCAAACCCTAACCCTAATTGCATTCGCTTTAGGGTTCTAATTCAATTCAGGGTTTAATTCAATCTCGGGTTTCGTCTCAACGCTCCTTCCCCCAGAATGGCGTCAAATGGCACCTCGTCTCTGCCCACAACCCCAAAATCAGGGGCCGGATTAAGAAGAGGTACGCATCTCATTTCCCCAATTCATCACAAACCCACCATCAAAATCTGATCTTTTGCATTTCCCCTCTAGTTTTGACAGGAATTGATAAAGATTATGACACGGGTCACAATCTCCCGTTACCGTCTGCGTCTCCGTCGGCCAATTCGACGCCTGCCCTGGTTTTATCCTATTCCGGCAAGCGAATGGATCAAACCGGCACCAACAGCAGGAAAAAGTACGTGAAGCAGGTCACTGGCCGGCACAACGACACAGAGCTCCATTTGGCGGCGCAAAGGGGGGATCTTGCTGCTGTTAGGGGGATTTTGGGGGAGATTGATGCTCAGATGACGGGGACTGGGGTTGAGTTTGATGATGAGGTGGCGGCAATCAGGTCGGCGATGGTGAATGAGTTGAATGAGATGGGGGCGACGGCGCTGTTCATTGCGGCGGAGAAGGGGTATGTGGATATTGTGGTGGAGTTGTTGAGGTACACGGATAGAGAGAGCTTGGTGAGGAGGAATGGGTCGGGGTTTGATTCGTTGCATGTGGCCGCGAGAGAGGGGCATCGAGGTATTAATGAAAGAAAGAACTTTGATTAATTGATTGATTGTATGCTATTGATTTGCTAAAGTGGTTTGGAAATAAATTATGTGATTGAATTTATGTCGAGATATTTGATATTGTTGTTGGATGTGAGAAGGAAAGGGAGGTTTTTGATACTTGATCTCATCTTGAGCTTGATGATTGCTTGCTTGCATGCTATTGACTTACAAACATGGTAGGTTTTCCTTTTGGATTCTCTAGTTCTAGGTTATGGATGATTAAAATCATGCTGAAAATATGGGAAAGCTCTACTAATTGATTACTTGCATATTTCATTTTCAGGATGCTATTGATCTGCAAACATGGTAGTTTTTCCTTTTGAATTCTATAAGTAAAATGCTAGATTTGCTGATATGAATTAGCAGTTGCTATAGCTAGTGGAGTGAAATTTTCTTGAAATTTGTTGTGAATGATTGAATTTATTATGAAAGATTATATAGTTTTTCCTCGGGGCATGAGAAATTTAGAGAGTGATCTCTTCGCGTAGCCAATTGCATGCCAATGCGAATTTGCACCGTCCATATTTTACCTCAATTGAGAGTTAAACAAATAGATAATTGTTCATCGTGGCAGTCAGGTGATACTTAAGATGGAGGAACTAGTGCAAAGCATAACTTTTTAGTAAATTGGGAGAAAATAAGTTAGTATTTATTCTCGTGTATTCTGAGAAGTGAATTCTTATTCATACTTTTTCATATGATATTGTCTAGTACTGAAAAGTTACATACAGCTATCGTGCAGGTACTCTTGAACCATGACCCGACACTTAGCAAGACTTTAGGCTTATCAAATGCAACTCCACTTATATCTGCAGCAACAAGAGGTCACCTTGATGTAGTAAACGAGCTTCTAGCTCATGATCCTAGTTTGATCGATCTATGCAAATCTAACGGGAAAAATGCCCTCCATTTTTGTTCCCGGCAAGGGCATGTTGATATTGTGAAAGCACTGTTAGAGAAGGATCAACAGCTTGCTAGAAGAACAGACAAAAAAGGCCAGACTGCTTTGCACATGGCAGTGAAAGGAACAAGCAGTGGTGTAGTTAGAGCTCTTGTTGATGCTGATCCAGCGATTGTTATGCTACCAGATAAATTTGGTAACACAGCACTGCATGTGGCCACTAGGAAGAAGCGAGCGGAGGTATTCCTTAGCAATTTAACTTCACATGTTTTAGTTTGGTGTGTGTCAAATGCATGACTAGATTGCTAGATTGCCTTCTAATGTGTATTATTACTGTTAGATTTTAACCCTCAACCCTCACCACAACTTCTGAGTTTTGGTGCAGTGGAAGAGACTCTAGCATGGTGTCAGAGCAAACTATGTTCAATTCTCACAGGACGCACATTTAAAGTGGTTTTTTTTAAAAGCATTCCGCTGCATAAACAAGTCCAGGTTTCGACCCATAAAAAGAATGCTGAATCTGCGAGGACATGTTAAATTATAAAATTATAACCCTCAATCCTTATAATAATTTTGTAGTTTTGGTGCAACTTTAACAGCATGAATCCAAATATGTGTTTGAATTGGTTATTTGCAAAAGGCACTATCTTTGCAATTTACTGTAAGAATTTATTAGATTTCTTCTTTCTTTGTGCGTGCAGATTGTGAATGTTCTATTACTCCTCCGAGATACCCACGTGAATGCATTGACAAGAGACCACAAGACTGCTTATGACATTGCAGAAAGCCTACCCCTTTCCGAAGAATCTCAAGAGATTAAGGAATCTTTATACCGTGCCGGCGCCGTCAAGGCCAACGACCTAAACCAGCCTCGAGACGAGCTGAGAAAGACCGTGACGGAGATCAAGAAGGATGTACATACTCAACTAGAACAAACAAGGAAAACCAACAAGAATGTCTACGGTATAGCCAAGGAGCTCAAAAAACTACATAGAGAAGGTATCAACAATGCAACTAACTCTGTAACTGTTGTCGCCTCTCTCTTCGCCACTGTGGCATTTGCTGCAATTTTCACAGTGCCCGGTGGTTACGAGGATAACGGGGTTGCCGTTTCTATCGACACTCCTTCCTTCAAGATTTTCTTCATATTCAATGCTATTGCACTCTTCACATCGCTAGCTGTGGTCGTGGTTCAAATAACACTTGTTCGTGGGGAAACAAAAGCAGAGAGGAAAGTTGTAGAGGTGATAAACAAGCTAATGTGGTTGGCTTCAGTTTGCACCACTGTGGCTTTTATTGCATCCTCGTATATTGTGGTAGGCCGTCACTTTGAATGGGCAGCTATATTTGTTACATTGATAGGAGGACTTATTATGGCTGGGGTTCTTGGAACTATGACATATTATGTGGTGAAATCTAAGCGAATTCGTAGGATAAGAAAGAGGGCAAAGTCATCGAAGAGGAGTGGGTCGAGCTCTTTGCGTTATAACTCTGAGCTATCTGATTCTGACATTAATCCAATTTTTGCTATATGAAGAGGAGGAACATTTTATTGATTTCTGATAACAGGGCAAAGCCTGATGTCTTATTTGATTGTAGCTGCCTTATGTTCGAAGCTCTGTTTGTGTGTATATATGTCCTCAGAGGAATTTTTGTATCTGTGTCATTGAAATGGTCAACAGAAAAAAGTGAATTCATTTGCACTATCTGCCCCTTTTGAGTACATATTCTTTGAATTATTTGTGCGTGTATATATGCTCGTCTCTACCGGTTCTGTTCCTTACTGAGGTTGTTTCTACTCTAACTCATGGATATGGTTTTGATTCCTTTCTACAGTTTGAATTAGCTGTAATTGTCTCTGATCTTTGATCTTATTATACTTTCTGATTGCTGAGGGTATTTTTTTGAATTATCAGGATAAAGGTGGAGCGGTACAAATGGGAAGGCCCCTTCAACCTCAAAAATGCTGTAAGTTCAGATTAATCCTCAATATTCTATTTGCAATTATTTTGCTAGATGTTATCTCATTAATCCTCAATAGTCTATTTGCAATTGTTTTCTTGAAGTATTTCTTGTTCCTTCTGTTGACAGAGAGGTGAATTCCATTACATTTTACAGTCTGTTAGGTTTCAATAACGCTTTCCTATTCTGCTTACTTGTTCTGATATACAACCTAAATTTTTGGAGCTTACCCAGGAAACATGTACCTAATGAACTTGACAAATTCCAATACCCTCTTCATTTTAAATGATGAGTTGCCGTAATCATAAAGAATCATCACCATCTGTTTACTTGAGAATCCAATTGTATGCGTTCAGCTAACTGGATAAGGATGTGAAGTGTCCATTGTATTAAATTTCTTATTATCTTATGATTATGTGATCTAAGTCCTTATTGATATGCTGTTACATTCTATACGTTCAGTTTGAGCTTTTTTTTTTTCCCTGAACCTCACCATCAGTTTTGGACCTTAGAATGTGAACGTGATGATGCCCCTGATTGACTGAATGCATCAAAATTTTGTCTGCTTATTGAAATTAGCAATCTCCATGTTTCAAAGTCCACAGTCATTGCCTAATTTGTTCTTTTATATCATCCCCAAGATCATGAAGAAATATATAAAAGAACTATAAAGAATAAAGAACTATAAAATGTCTTCATCCTGAAAATATTAAATTGCTCATGATGAGATGTTGCTCTCTTCGTAGCAGTGGTGAAAGGTTCTTGGTCTACTTTTTCTAAATGTGATGTATTTCTTTTATGCGTAGTGATAACTATACTATAAAAATTACACACAAAAAGTGAAAATTGCACACAAAATTATACTATAAAATTGCAAAAGTGATAACTGTACTATAAGTATACTATAAAAATTATACTACTCCTATACTAGTACACACTAAGAAGTGAAAATCTTTCTTGTAAATTGCAAAGAGTTTATGGTCATCACTTTTTCGTGTGTGGTAGATTTACACGAGCATACAACTCTTGTAGTACGCTTATCATTTTCCTTCTTTTGTTCCTTTGCTTGACTTGTTGTATCTAAAGATAGGGTTGTTTAAGTTTGATTGACAGCAAAGTAGTACTCTTGCTGCTAATGTTGAATGGAAAAGGCACAAGCCTACAGAATCCCAACTGTGCCATCAAAATAAAATACATCATTGATGAAGACAAAGCCATGAGCTAGGACTGCAGATTCTCCATCCTAAGGGGTGTTTGGTTCATGGAAAACTCAACTATAGGAAATGTTTTCCACCCATTTTTATAGGAAATGTTTTCTACCCAAATAAAATATGAGAAGTTAAAAGGACAAGTTTTCCTTTTCTTGTGTTTGGTTCAAAACAAGAAAATGGGCTATCTTTTAAGAAATGTCAAGTTTTCCTTTTCTAGAAAGTTATTTGGTTCAAAATAAGTAAAAAGTCTGGTTATTACTTTTTAATAGTGTTGTCGATTTTCCATGAGATTTCCTCTCAAAATTTAGGAAGTTGTTTTCCAACTATGACTTTTAGGAAATGTTTCCATAAATCTAGAGTGAACCAAACACATGAAAACTCAATTATAGGAAAACTTTTATTTACTAAATTGCCATTTAAAACTTTTAAAAGTGGTGAACCAAACACCCCTAAGAGAAGAAAAGAGGAAGGAGAATAGTGTTATTGAGCTGTTGGTCTCTGTCTTTTTCTATTTAAGTAGCGCTAGGAAATCATTGAAATTTGTAGAATATTTGATATATTTAGAAAAAGTTGAAGAAGTTTTTGTCATCATATTGGCTGAAAATTGAAATCAACTGTGTGAGGTACTTCTCAGAAGATGGCATTGGAGAATATTTTACTAAGGGCTACAGGACTTGAGAAATACTTTTTAAAAATATAGCAAAAAATAATTTGGAGAGCTATGTTTTGCAAATGAGTCTTCTGCAAGTGTACTATTTGCTGAACTGATTGTAGTATGGTGACTGGACTGGTGAGTTCATAGGGGTTTATTTGCTGAATTGATGATAATATGGTGAGTTTTAATGCAAAATTCAATAGAATTGTATTGTGCAACTGTTATGTTAATGTTATAGTGTGGCCTTATTAAACTTTTATTACTTTTTTTTAAAAAAAAACATATAATAAGATCTCTGCAACTGCTATCTAGGGAACTTTGGTGTTGGTAACTTAAGTCATATGATGTAAACAATTGTATATTTCGGACTCCAAATTGTAGGAGGATCATTTGAGTCACAGCTATATTGTGCTATATACTTGCGCTAACATTTCTCTTTTCTATTCATGAGCTTCGAGAAAAAGTTGGCTGTAGATATAGTCTGGACTAATCGAGGAATTAAAAATGGTGCACAAATATGTGCAAGCGAACTGAGTCAAGTCATGAGCACAAGAATTTCTCGATCTACGTACATGATAAAACTGAGGATGAATTGAACACTTTGAAGGGGGAGCCAACACTGAGCCATAATGATTTCTGTTATGTAAGGGCCTGTTTGGTTATTTTTTTGAAAATCAAAGAAAAAGGAAGAAGGTGAGGAAACCATCAAATAAGTTTTCCTCCAATTTCCTCAATAAAAATCATAAAATGGATGTCCTAAAATATGGGTCACACCAACCAATAAGAAGTTGACACATCATCATTTTTCTTTGTTTTAAGGTGTGAACCAAATAAAAAAAGAAAAATGCTATGAAAAACTTAGAACCAAACAAAGAAAAGAAAAATGTTATGAAAAACTCAGAACAAGATGTACTTTTTATCCGTTTTCTTTCTTTTTCCGTCACCACAAATTTTGGGCGATCCAAACAGCCCCTAAATGTAAATTGTGATTATGATTTCTTTGGTTGCAGTTCTTTGGGTGTAGAGACACGTGTCAGTATGCAGTTGGATCCTACCATGTCTTGGTACACTAATATAATATTATCAGATGCGGTCAAAGGTCAAAGCAGCCGCCAATTTCCATCATTTGTCACGTGGAAAATAATAATATTATGGAAATGCCACGTCACAGAGGTGAACTGAAACAAAGTCGAAAGTGGTCCCCACTACACGTGTGTTTATACGACTCTTTTCGCGCAGCAAGTCCTTTGCTCTCTCTCTCTCTCTCTCTCTCTCACATTTAATTTTTAAACAAAATTTCAGTCATAAATAAATCTTGGGCTCTCAACGAGTTCTTAGTTCTCCCTCCCTCGATTCTGGGTCTTTGGTTTAGCTCAGAGGGAGAGGTATTTTGACCTCTAAACACCCAATTTCATTTTTTTGAGAAATTTTTGAAGCCCATATGAGCAATCAATCTTGTTCCTAGTTTTCATATGTGGGTTTTCTCTGCGCAGCCTCAGTAACCTTAAAGTTTGATTCTTGATAGTTTCAGTGATAATTTCTCTGCTAAATCAATGGAGTCATCAATTGGGGAGCAGAGTTCCAATGGGAAGAAGATGGCAAAGCAATTAACTGGAAAGAGAGATGACACTCCTCTTCATTCAGCAGCAAGAGCTGGGAATTTGGCTGAAGTAAAAAATATTTTATTGGAAAATGGTGAGGAGAAGCTGAAGGGTTTGCTGAGTAAGCAGAATCAAGCAGGGGAGACTGCTCTTTATGTTGCTTGTGAGTATGGGGATGTTGATATTGTGAAGGAAATGGTTAAGTGTTGTAGCCTTGAGAGTGCAGGAATTAAGGCGAAGAATGGGTATGATGCCTTCCATATAGCGGCAAAGCGAGGGGATTCAGGTATTGACTTGTGCAGATCCCATGCTTTTTATTTGATTTTTTTTTTCCATGTTGTAGTTTTAGTAGAAATCATGAATTTGTTGACAGAAATTGTGTAGTTTTGATCAATTTATAGTGTGTATGTGCTATTGGAATCTTCAGTGGGAGAACAGTGTGTTTCTATGATTTCCGTCAGCATAAATATATAATTTACTACTTTTCTTCTGTGTAATGTAGTTAGAATCATACTTCTGGCTCAATCATTATAATTTATATTTGAAGTTAGCAATTGTAGGGAATGATTTTTGACCATTTGTTACAATATTTAAGTCAATCATAGCCTACTCGTTAGTCGATTTTTGTGTCCTCTTGCTAATCATTTTAATTAGAGATTGATATTTATACTAACTAGATGCTTCTTGAGTGCCCATCATTAAAAAATGTTTGAATATCATCCGACCATGATAATTATGACCAATTTATAATGATAATTGGACAATCTTGCATATGCTAAATTTATTAGGTTCCTTTCAAGGCTTCACCACATTTTTTTAATTACCATAGACCATCTTGATGTGAATTCCTGTTAATAGAAAACCATTTGATGTCGGAAGCATAGGAGAATTCTGGAGAAATGGTGTGAAACTAAAGGGAAATATTCCGTTAAAATTTTGCATATGCATCATATACGCAGCATAACTCTCTTGAAGTTTAAAATGCTTTATTATTGTTTGCATGTATTCTTTCTCGAAGCACTTATCAGTATTTTTAGTTCAACTATTTACTACAGATATTTTATCTTGGCATCTCATATATACTACATCTCCGCATAATTCTTAGGGATTTGAATAGCAATTTGAATATGAGTCAGACGTGAATGCCATTGTGACACTGTGGTATGGTCCTATGCAATCACTTGTAGAAGTCTAGTGTTCAGATCTATGCCTTGTTAGCCAATGCCTTGATTTCATCGATTAAGATATAGTCTTTGAACTGATGAAGTAACCATATGTTTTGAATTAACTAGATGTTTTGAAGGAACTTCTGAAGCCCCTTCCGGAACTTGCCATGACTGTCGACTTATCGAACACCACGGCATTACACACTGCCGCATCACAAGGTCATGTTGAGATAGTAAATCTCCTATTTGAAGCTGATTCAACTTTAGCAAAGATTGCGAGGAGCAACGGTAAAACTGCACTACATTCTGCCTCGAGGAACGGGCACCTTGAAGTTGTGAAAGCTCTTATACACAAAGAACCTGGACTCTTGTTAAGAAATGATAAGAAAGGACAGAGTGCACTTCATATGGCAGTTAAGGGGCATAATCTTGAGGTCGTTGAGGAGTTGCTCAAGTGTGAGAATTCTTTGGTCAACTTGGCAGACTCGAAGGGGACTACGGCGTTGCATATAGCAGCTAGAAAGTGTCGCTCTCAGGTGATGATTTTTTTTATATTGTTTTCCCTCTTAAACAAGAAGAACTCTTTTTTGTTGAACTTTCATTTCTTTTCTAAATTAGAACTCTTTGTTCTATACTTCATTACTAAAATAAGAGAATAAGGCACATTGCTTTTGTTCCTTGAATAATTCTCTATTGGAGAACAGCTACCGCATACTTGCATATCGGTATACAGCTATCCAGAATTCAGAATGAACTTCAGAATTAATATCTCTCAAGTAGCTAATCATATTTCCTTGAATTCGTATGTTCATGATAATACAGTGTGCTTCCAGTAGAATTGGTCATTCATCATTGTTTATGTCTTATGACATAACTTCCACAACTTTTCTTTCGAGGATATTACCACTTAATACTACAATATCTTCATGAAAACTACTATAACTACTACTACATCTTCTGAAGAAAGGAACTCTGATGCAGGTTGTGAAGAGACTACTAGAACTTAAAGAGACCGATAAAAATGCCATCAATAAATCAGGAGAGACAGCTCTTGACACTGCCGAACGATCTGGAAACTCAGAAATCCTTACTATACTAAATGCACATGGTGTCCAGAGTGGGAGGACAATCAAGCCATCAAACCCTGCACGAGAATTAAAGCAAAACGTAAGTGACATAAAACACGGGGTCCACTCCCAACTCGAACACACACGCCAAACGAGGAAACGAGTCCAGGGTATCGCAAAAAGACTCCGAAAACTCCATGCCGAGGGCCTAAACAACGCAATAAACTCAACCATAGTCGTAGCTGTCCTCATTGCAAGCGTTGCATTTGCTGCCATTTTCACCGTTCCTGGCCAATATGTTGATACTGATACTCCTGGGTTCACTTTAGGAGAAGCTTATACTGTGCCTCAGACATCTTTCATGATCTTCCTTATATCTGATTCAGTGGCACTCTTCATATCTCTTGCTGTTGTTGTGGTACAAACTTCGGTGGTGGTTGTAGAGAGCAAGGCAAAGAAGCAGATGATGGCAATTATCAATAAGTTAATGTGGCTCGCCTGTGTCCTTATGTCGGTTGCATTTCTAGCTCTATCTTTTATTGTGGTTGGACATAGTCAGATGTGGCTTGCGATTGGAGTGGCAATTTTGGGGACTGTGATTCTTGCAGCAACTATAGGAACTTTGTGTTATTGGGTGATTATGCACCGAATGGAGGCTAAAAAGATTAGAAGCATTAAGAAATCATCGTTAAGTAGGTCTTGGTCATGGTCTGTGACTGGAGTTTCAGATGCGGAATTGTTACGTACTGAGAACAAGAAGCTTTATGCAATATGAGTTGAAAAATTCAAGCTTTCTCATGCTATTCTATACCAAAGTTGTAATTATTTATTGTACATCTGGAACGGGTAAGTTCAAAAAGGGATGAAAATTCAGGAGTTACACAGAAATATGATCTCCTGAAGTATTATATTTGAAATGTGAATGAGAAAGAAGAGTGATCTCTTCTTTAATTTCCTTTCATATGAAATTAGTCATTTTAGTTCAGTACTTCACTCAATGGATAGCATTACAGTACCACTCGGTTTCAAGACTTCTACGATCAAAAAGTATGCCATATTTAATAGCTCCGTGCTGCAGTTTTGTCTTTGACTATTATCATGAGCCTCATCTCAGTTTCAGATTTAAAATCTCAGATGTCTTGCATTTTCTAGACAATCATCAGCAGCTGGAGATGTTTTCTCTCTAGAGGACTATTTATAATTGTGTAATTGCATCAGCATTTATGTTGAAAAGCAGGGGCCAGGAGAATTGTAACCGAGAAGGCGAGAGGGGACATATCCTGAGCTTATAGGGATACTTAGCCTTAGGCCAAGCATTCAAAAGCAAAAGATCCCGAGCACATGTACGAGGTAAAAGCCAAGAGTCTACTGCACATATACCTCTTACATTATTCCTATGTCTGCTTGTTCCATCTGCATATACGATGGTGCAATTTGCAATATTTTGAATCCTGTGGCATACTAAACATGGAAAATATCCTGTGGCCACATTCGACTGAAATCACAACAAGTTGCAGTTTCTACCTGGACGGGAAACTGATAAAGTGATATGTTATTCTATGAGGTTGTACATGCTGTTATATAATTACAGTTCATTGATGGATAAATCATATCATACCCAGTGCATTTTGAGGTATATAAAGATCAACTATGAACTATGTTTCTTTTTGTAGCGTGTAATACACACTGATGCTGTATAGCAAATATGGTACAGTTTAAAAGAATTATCTAGCAATGTTATTTATTAATTATAAATTCGTTAAGCTAATATTTCTAGATTGTTTAATATCTCAGAATAGGGATCTTTTGTAAGGTAACAGGGCCTTTCTGTCAATACATTTTCTTTTGGAAATATTTAAGCAAACAACAAAAACACAAAAGATAAGCTTCATCTTTATGTGTCAATCAGAAATGGTGTTGGTTATTACTTGAAACCCATATCTAAGTTCATAGTTAACTGTTTCTGATCATTTTAGATTACGAGAAAGTAGGAATCCATTATTGGCCAAAATAATGAAAATGCCAGGAAAATATATCAAGAGAACGGACACGAAGTAGCTGGATCGACACGAAGTTAGTGGGAAGAAGATTCTGTTTTTGTTCAGGTCCACAAGGCATTTATTTTCCTATTTAGATTCTGCTGGGTTATGATTATGCGAAAATAAATAAATAAAAGCCAAACGGTAATCTTCATCTGCATGTGTTCTTCAGAAATGTTACCTGATAGTACTTGAAACCCATTAAGTCCTTCTGCTAGCCGATGACAGTCAAAATATGAATATGCAAGCCAGTGATTAGCCATGTTCTTCGCTATTACAGTGATATCAAACTTTTATTTAGTGTTTGACATGGTAAAGCTCATGAATTTAGGATTGTACCCAACATGTTTGAACAATGATCAAGTCATGCTAGATTTAATTCTGTGCTCTCATAATGCTATTTACTTTGGGAAAGTATCGGTGTGGTTTGACAAACTTTTATGTACTAATTGGATATTAGGGACTTATCTTTCATGATGCTTCTACCTAACCCATGCTCATTAGCCATCAAATCTTCAGTGTTTTCTGCCTTTTTTCTCAAAATGGAAATCATATGATGATGCATCTAATATATAATTATCAGCATTGTAGGCATCTCACCTCTCTCTTTAGAAGACAGTGGAGCTTAGTGGAGAAAAGGAGTCCCTGTTATATGCTTAAGAGCTCCACAAGTGGTCAACAGCGTCAATGAGGTGGGTGTTCCTTTTTTCCTTTGCCTCTAATCCTGTCAAAACTTTTATTGACATGTATACTTAGTTTAAGGTAGTAGTTGTCTGCACCTGGAGTTTCCTTTTTTTGCCTTCTGCTTTGTGATCTAAGGAATCATTTTGCTTTGAGTGGGTTTTTGCCATCATTGTTGCTGAATGCGACTGTCGGTCAATCTGATGGTAGCCAAATGGTTGTTCGATATGGTACTCATAATTATGAGTTGCAGGTTTTTGTCTGTTATAGAACAACTATATATGTTAATTTAATGTCTTTACTTTTTTTGCAAGATAATGGTTAGTGTGGCGGTTTAGCATGTTAATTTAATTGTTAATGCTTTCTACCAAGATCAAGCATTCATGTATCTTTACTCATAACGTTATATTTTATACAAATTACTAGATCTCTTCTTGCTTTCATGTAAAAGAAGCTTTACATAGTTGTGAACTTTATCTTCAAGTGACAGAGACCGTGATTGAATTATGCTGGTTGATGTGTGGTTTCTTGTTATCTCTAAAGCTATTCACTTTATGCAAATAAAAATTTGTGCATTGTAGATGAATGAAATATTATTTCTATTCTTGGGTACAAACTTTTGTACCTGGGGTCTTATAACTGCATCTCTTTACCAAAAGAGTTTCCACTAGAAATGATATATATATATATATATATATATATATATATATATATATATATATAAAATTCACCTGATGAATGCATCTCTTAGTACTTTTTGCTGGCCCTGTTATATTTACCTACTAGGCTTGTATGATCACAAATAAAACCCAATTCAGCAACAAAATTGCAGAAAACATAAGTAAACTTTATACATGTACAACATCAAGTAGAAACAAGTCCTTGGACTAGAATAATGGTAAGCGTGGTAGTTTAGTGTATTAATTACATTGTTAATGCTTTCGACGTGGATCAAACATTTATGATCCCTTCTTGCTTTGATGTAAAACAAGAATTACTTAATTGAGAACTTTATCTTCCAAGTGATAGAGGCCGTGATTGAATTATGTTGTCTATGTCTAGCTTCTTATTATCTCGCAAACTAGCCACTTAACGCAAATAAAATTATGCGGTATTTGCCTTTTGTAGATGAACTTTTGTATTAGGGTCTTGATCTCTTTACCGAAAGTGGTTTCACTACAGATAAAAATTGTTCCAACTTATGAATGCCTGTTGACCTCCCTGAGATTATATAGTTGCTATTTTTTTAAGCTCCTGTGACGACATATTAACAATATTTGGACAATACAGAACTTTACTTTATGGAGAGTGTATCATGTAGAATCATTTAGCTCCTGAAAACCTGACAATTTTCAAAATTTATTATGTGATTAGAGAATAAAATATGTAAATCAAGGACAAACAATAGTACATATTCTCATTGACTACTTTCTAATAAATAAAAAAGAAGATCCTCATATTTTGTCTAGCAATATTTCCATATAATCCAATCGATCCTTTTAATTCTGACCCTACTTACCTAACTACCCAAGCAATATCGATCAATTCATCAACAAAATTGCACAAGACGCAAAAATAAAAAAAAAAAAAAAAAAAAAAATCAAGTATAATGCATTTGTCTTGATGAAAATTTGAGGAGATTTTGTGAAGAAAATTTTCACAATACAGTCTGGATTAGACCAAGTTCATTAAGGATGAAGAACCATGTACAAGCTTTACAGTCACTATCGTGATCAAAACTATTAGGACAAACACAGAAAATTCACACACAAATCACATCACTTCCTTTTTATTTTCACATTCTACATCAATCCTAGATTCTGACTTCAAATAGAACTCAACATCACTCACACTCTTCCTCCCAAAAGCCTGCATCTGCTGAGACTTATTACAGTAAGCAATTGCTCCTTGTATCGAACACTCTTTATCTGAGTTCACACTGCTGCTCCTCTTAAGGCTCGAAAAGGATGAAGAATTCGATGATGAGCAAGACGACGACGAAGAGGAGAATTTGTTCGATGATCTTCTCTTAATGGTGCCCGAGAATGATCTCCTATGCCCACATTCTTCTTCTACCACCTTCTTCGCTTTCTTCAAGTGTCCATTTTTGGAGCATTCTTTCGCCTTAGGGACCGATGACTTGGTGAAGAGAGACTGAATGTAAGCTTTGACGCCTTGAGCTTGAGGCCTATGGAGGACGGCTTGATGGACTTGAACTTTTTAGCCCATGATTTCTTCGTTTGGGATTCGATGAGCTCTTTCGGGCATTCTTCTTCGAAGAAGAAGTCATCCGGATTGAGCTCACCACTGACATAGCAAGATGTTGCAGGGGAGATGTTGCAGGATGCAAATGGGGTGTTGTTGGTGGTGGTGTTTGCGGTTGCACGGTTTATGATGAATGAGTCGTCGGGTTTTTGGAGGAGGGTTTCGACCATTTGTAAGCGAGGAGGGAGGTGGAGGGGGAGGAGCTTGCCCTTGTAGAAGATCTCATCGGCAGGGGAGGTGGAGATGTGGTCTGTTTCAAGGTTTTTGGAGGACATTTGGAATTCAAACTCTTTTGTGGTGTAGCACATGTAGGTGGTGGAGTTTATGTCCATGTCTATGTAGTCTTCCTCTTCTTGGTCATAGCAATGGTCTTTTGCCATGTCAAGGTGCTCTCTCTCTCTCTCAATGCTATGGCTTTAAGGTGAGTAGTTGAGGGTTTTGGAAAGAGATTGAAGAGAAGAGCATCCTTTAAAGAAGAGATAGGGCCAAATAAAAATTAATGCAGGGGAGCTATCAAGAGTTTGGAAATATGCAAGGGTGTCCAAAAAAATATTTGGACACATGGGGGGTGGGGACTTGGAGTTGGAAGGTGCACTACGCTAAAATATATAATAGATTAGATTCACTGGACAACTGATGGTCTAAGAACTATCTACTATTTGATTAGTGTAAAACAAAAAGATTTGAAGATGGGTGTACTAATCTAAGAATTCTTTTTATAGGGTATTGGATAGTTTTCAACTCAGTCCCCGCATTACAGTTGACTCATATTCCCTAGGCAGCTGAGATCTCTTATGACCAAAAACTGTCTATCATTTAATCAATGCAAAACAGAATGATCTGGAGATGAGTATACTGATCTAAGAAAATCTCTCCTCTTGGACCACTACTTGTCTCATGCACAGAGTCTATTGGATAGTTTTCCTCTTAGTCCCCACATAAGCAATATAATCAAAGTTTTTGTGTGATTCTATGGTCTAATCCTCTACGGCTCTACTTACCTTGGTACTTGATTGGTTTCTTTTGTCTTTTCCAGCCTTGGTTCCGTCTTCAAGGTTTCTATTCATGCATCATTTATTTATGTCTAAATTGATTACACTTAATGCAGCAGCCTGAACAAGGTAATTTCAAATTCAAACATAAAGCCCATTGCCCCAAAACCTGGAGTTTTGTGCTTTAATGGCTCTTCTAGTAATTAGGACTGACTAAATATAAGCATAGGAACCTAGCTCTGCGGGTGGCTTGACAGCAACATCTCAACTCCTTTTCATTGTTTCCCTATTTTTATTTAAAGATATTTGTATACAACAAATGCTACTGGTATACAAAATGCAAAAAAAAAAAAAAAACAAAACAAAACAAAACAAAAGGAAAAAGAAAAAAGGGACCACTTGCACATAATTGCTACCTATTTTATTGCAAATAATAATGCTCTGGTCTGCCAAAACTGGCTACAATCACTTGATCAGATCTAGGGATACATGCAATATAACTCTACATAAGTTATGCATTTCTTAAGGGTAAATTACAAATGAAGTTCTACATAAGTTATGCATTTCTTAAGGGTAAATGACAAATGAAGTCCTCTCATCTAAGTCCTATTCTAAAGTTATTTGTCAATGTAAAGGTATTTTTGCATGTCTACTGCTACAAGAGTTCCTCTTTATATATTTTCCTTTGCTTTTAAAAAAATAAAGAGAGAGAGAGAGAGAGATCACAAATAGAGGTCTTTAGTAGTTAGAAGATTGATTCTTAAATTTGATAGTGATAGTGATAGGGGTTAACTTTTCATAATTTATCTTATTTTTGTAATATATAAATGGCATGTTGGTGTGACATATTCCTCCAATTTGATCTTTGTTGACAAATAAAGTAGCAAGAATATATGACTCCATCCCTGATGCCTTGATTTACTAACAATAAAAAGAAGGGATAGAAAATAATTGTAAAAATTCAGAGGCTGAACAAGTGTATGAACAAATTCAATTGATGGAATTATTGTATTTTTAATATCAATTCTTTGTCAGCTTAATAGAAAGCAGTAGATCCTTATGCACAATGCTCCAAAGTGTTGTGTTAGTATATTGTTTCTTACCATTATCCCCTCTGCTTTGTTCCTTTTTCCTTTGTTTTTTTTTTTTTCATATAGACCCTGAATTGTTCTGTAATAGCATGTGAATATTGGGAAGCTTTACGTTTCCAATTTGACGCCTCAAAATATTTACTTTGGTTAAAAAAGGGGACCTTTTGTTATTCTATGCCTACCTGTTAGAATATACTGGGAATATCTCTTAATTATCTAGCTATTTTTCAATAACCAAATAACTTAAGACGTGGATTTGAAAATATAAATATGAGCGTAAGTCTAGGTACTCCTTGAATATAATAGTGTAGCTATTTATATCTCCTAAACTGTTTTGTAGCAATTACGCCAAAAGCTCAGACAATTTTATTATTTACCCTCATTTTATAGCTAACCAGAGGGATTCTTCAACCTAATGGGAAAATAGTGCGTCTGAAGTTCAATAGGTATAAGTGCTAATAAAATAGTTTAAGGATATATTTACAACGTTTCGTGTAATTATGGAAGATTTTGAGGGTAGATATGATAACTCCTTTTGTGCATCATAGTTGCTGATATCACTTACAAGCTCTACCCGACAGTTGAAGGTGGGTGAAGTATAAAAACTCATAAAAAGACTCGTGCGCTGCAGAGCTCGAGGCCATTCTTCTCCCCTACACAGCAACAAATAAAAAATTGCAAAACTTTCCCATCTACAAACTGTAGAAATAAAGAGCCCCGTGGGGAGTTCGGCCTCCAGAAATAGAGCTAGAAAGTGAAGATCTTTTAAGACCAAGTCAATGGTGCTGCTCATCATTCCTTTATTAGCTTCATGATGCTGTTTACATATAAATCCTCAAATCCTTATGTTTTTTATTTGTTTAAGGGTATACAGTTTTTTTTATACTATATATCCAGTAAACAGGGATCACTGAAAATTTTCTTGTAGCAACGGAGAAATTTTTTTTTCCCCTTCTTTTTGGGAGAAAGTGTGAGTCGCGAAGATGGACTCAACTGTATTATTTCATAGATAATTTGATTACAGTTACATATCAGACCGTCAGGAAATTGTGATAGAAAGATACATTTGTATTTGAGAGTAAATTGAGCAAGACAATGAGCAAAGAACGCAAGTGCTTGTGGACTTGTAATACACATAACTAGAGAGAAATAATAAACTAGGACACAGTTTGATTAAATGAATCCCAAGTGTGAACATGAAAGGCTTGGAGAGATATTCATTATTAAATAAGTTGTTTTACACACCATCAATGCATGTACGGTTTGGAGAATCTGTGCCCATCACATCACAATGCTTAGAAAAAAACAAAGCAAGAGACGTGTTAATTCTTCCACGATCAAGCATGACGTAGAAATAAATAAATGGTGAATACATTATTTGTATAAACTACAAAGTACAAAAATGCATTGTGTATCAACATATTAACAAAAACAAGGTGAAAGGATACAAATATCATAAGAAACGTGTATCAAGAAAACATGAACTTATCTTCCATAATGAAAATGGATAATATACATCCATCCAACTCTAAACCTCTGAAGAAATGAATCCCAAAAGAATGCATACTTCTCCACTGTAACTAGTTCATTTTGCTGCTAAATCAAGAACTTACTATTCAATTATCATCAAACTCCCAACCTTAAATTTTATCATTAGACCAATCTCCACTTGCATCAACAAATTCTGCGAGCTCGGCTCCCTGATACAATTGGTGTTCATTTGCTGAGAAGGAAGATTCACTTCTTTTTGGCTTAGGTGAATCTGAAGCATTGGATAACCCCTTGGCCAATCCCCGACGAGATAAACGCCTTGCTAATTTAGGAATCTCCAACTCTAACTTTGGCCTTTCTATAGATCCAAACTCTCGTCTCATCTCCTCAATGGAGTCAAATAATTCTTTGATCTCAGGATCATCTCTCCTGCAATAGTAATGATTCATCATCTTCTTTACTCTTGTTTATGACAATATGGTGTCTATGTCGATAAAAAGAAGAAAAAAAAACAATGTCATATATCAAAAGGTTAATTGCTGACACGCTCCTTGTACTACGGTGGTGCAACCACTTATACCCCCTAACTTTTTCAGCACCGACACCACCTTGAGGGACGACATTACTATTGTGGCCTCAATTTAGAGGACAATTTAGTATTTTTCAGTTAAACTGAGGGAAAAGGGTAATTCATTGTCAGGTGATTTCCACGAGACATTTCAACTTAATTCGGAAATAATGTCGTTTGGAGTTCAAGGGGGTGTGAGTGAATACAAGCTCGTAGTACAAGGGGTGTATCTGCAATTAACCTTATAATAAAAGATAGTATTGGAATGGAGAAATTTATCTCACCTTGAAGCCTGAGTTTGTGAGGTGTAGAACAACTCTTTCATGCGATCAACAACGCTAAGTGCAGTAACAATCTGAGAAGATGCAGGTCATAAGGAGTACACTAATGGTGAGAGGATTCTTGAACATATTGTGAAGAACATGTATAAACAAAGTATTAACTTGTAACTGCTTCATGAAATATTCCTTGCAAAGACAAAACTTTAGCTTTAAAATGAAGAGGATGAAAAGCAATAACAAAGATATAAGTCAGTAGGTGAGTTTGGGTAACAAAGTATAATCCATCCAAAGAAAAATGAACCCAAGTGTTGTTCAACTATATTGGAAGTTTCAAAGAAATTATACACTTAGATGAGTAAGTCGAGAACTTGCTTCCCATCGGTTTTTGAGATGTATGTTCCTACCATTTAAGTTTGTTCTCATCTTATTCAGTCAAAACTAAAGAAAACAGAACAAGATTTATTCATCCCTCGTAATTTATTAGCTTATTTACAGGGGGAAAATATACCTTCCGTTCAGATTCCAAGTATTCTTTCTCAAGAGATTCCTGAGATTTCGAGTCACTTGAAGCCTCAGTATTTGCAGCCAGTGTATTCTCTGACCTGAAACATGAGACGATAGGAAAAGCACAACCTATACATAGTACTTTAAGAGATATACATTTGGGAAAATATTGCAGTACCTTCCTCTCAAGCTATTTAAACTATCGACCAATGTTTTGATGTGATCGATGGAAGGTCTCAGTTCTTTCTATGAAAATTAGACAATCAACAAGAAACAAGAAATTATTTCTTCAATCACAAGGAATGTTCGAAGAATAACTATATGCATGTAAATACTGTTTTAACCATTTGAAAATAACTTTTCCAGAAAACAAATACCTTGCATGCCAAAAGGTGATGCTTGATCAGTCTCAAAAGGCAATCTCCACATTTTTCCAGCTCAGCACTTCACCATGAAAGAAAAATTCAATGAATATGAAAAATTGAAGATAGTATTATTAGTTTTGTTAGAAGGGAAAAACAAATCAATTAATAGTATAAGAAAAGAACTATAAAATATGGGGGCAGAAAATAAATAAAGGAGGGGCAAGTTATTTTAGCTTCTGAGTTTACATACTTGGTCTGCTTTTCTTTGTGTTCTGTGTACGATGACTGGTAAACCCATGTCTCTTCCAAGAATCGGATCCATTCATGGACAGTATCAGCCTCTACTTTAAATGAAACAATAGATCTTGAGAGCTCATTCTCCTATACAGTGAAGGAAAAGTAAATAAAGGGCTTCTTGAAACAAGTATCAAACTGCTTCCCGATAACTACCCTTTAGAAGTGAAAAGCTAAGAAATGGAGAACACATTGAACCTTTGATTTCAAGTGCACAATGATCTGATTGCTTGCTTCATCAAAATGATTCCTCTCTTCCCTGTGTTTGTGGAGGCGTAAAATAGCAGACTTCAGAGAGATATTTACCTACGAGGTATAATTAGATTAAATGGACATATAAATTTCAGTGCTGAAACTGCAAATTACAACTCCATTTTTAAATGAAAAGAATGGTTGTAAAATAAATGAAGTGAATTTTTTTTTTCTTCATATTTTTCAAACCTGAAGGATCAACATGCTTTGATTATACATCTGTAGTTAGTAGAACAGTGTTCATCCAATTGGAAAAAACACCCTCAAAACACTATATGACCTATGAATATCGTTAAACTAAATATGTAACTGCATTTTCATTCAAAATATCTGTTCTTATAACGGCTCTCCTAACTAGCGTGATAAATTTCACCGAGAAGAATACCTAGACTTGAGCTTAGATGTTTGTTATAAGTGTGCGCCCACACGTCCATGTACCTTGAACAACTACTTTAATCACATAAGAACACCTGCGTTAAATTTTAATTTTTGATTAAAAAAATCCGGGTTTATGTGCACATGGCATTTGTATGCCAACCTCCAAGATTTTCCACAAAAATAGTTTCTGGTGTAGAACGAAGGTTGAGATAGCGTTAAAATCCTAGACAAAGGCATGTGTGAACAATAGAGAGCAGGTGTATAAGATCTCATCTTGTTAATTGTGCTGTTTTAACTCAAGAAAATAATGAGTGGTTGCAACCCCCCAAAAAAAATAATAATGAAATAAAAAATAGAAGAGTATAATGAAACGGTAAGACGATAAACTTGGCTACAGACAGTAGCATTCTTCTCGTGCATACACAGTCAATTAAGGAGAAACAACAACACGAACAACAAAAGCTTTGTCTATGGTCAGCTTCATGAATCACTTTCTTCCCTTGGGCCTTGTTAAAGAGCCATCTATTCAGATGAACCATATCACAGGCTTGCACACATACAGACACCTAACAAGAATGGGTTCCTATTAAATAAAGTGCGAACTGAAACAACAACGAAAATACCTGCATTAATTCATCTTCGAGTATGTTACGATGCCTTTCTAGTCCAGCTATGTCAGCAGTTAGTGCCTGAGAAAAGTTGATACAATTTCTCCCTGAATTTCAGTTATTTAAGGCAACAAACAAATATAAATGAAAATACATGGGGCAATGTATTGATTGAATAAATTCCAGGGAAAGGGAAAAAATATCAAAGAATACAATTTTCCAATATAAAACCATCAGTAGGTCAATTAATCCCAGAACTCCATGAAATAAATATTTTGAAGATGCCGCAGTTTTTGAACATTGTGATTCATGATGGGAAAAATTTATAGTGCCAAGAAACATTAATTAGTGCTAACAAGAAAATAATAAAACATATATGGTTCTTTAATAATGTATTTTAAAATTACTCCAAATCAACACCAATTCTCCTGGCAAGCACCATCCAATATATTGTGACACTCCAATCAAAATTATACCTTGTATTGAAAGGACAGACAACACAATATAACTTCAGTATTGTAATGTGAGTTATTAAGTAGATCCAAAATCAATGCTTACTACCACTATAAGGTTGGGCAGGGTACAGTGCAAACACTGAGTCAGATGTAGCATATGCATGTCTGTTAGTGCATGTGTGTTCTATGGTCGCTAGAAATGGCAGTGAGAACCTCAGAAGTAATTTTCAATTCAATCTATTGTAATGGGAGGAAGTATAGATTGAATTCATAGATAACAACTATGTATAGTATGGAAAAAAACCTTAAGACTTAAAGAAAGACGGTTCTATCTGTTGTCAAGAAGTTCTATATTCATGTACCATTGAAATACCTTTTCAGTTTCACTGACTTCATGGGTTTTGGCCACACGGAAGTTGAGAGCCTCCTCTAGCTGATTCCTGCAGATTATTCCGCAATAAAGAATTAGTGGAGTCACATAGTAAATTGCTTATCCAGGAGGAAAAAAAAGCATACGCTAGTAAAAATTTGAATGCCACAAAATTCAAGCTTGTGTTGCTTAGTCATAACATAATAAATATTGCTATGGGCATAGGTATTCAATAGAAATGTATGTGTTCATTTATTCTTCTCGAATACGCAACAAAATATACGTATGTGTTAATAGATAAAAACACAAACAAGAAAAATGAGTCCCATTTTTTTTAGAGAACGGACAAACCTGTGATCCATAATACGAGTTTCTGCCTTCAAAGAGGAGTTTGCAAGAGATTCTGCTAGAACTTTTAATTTATCAACCTGACAATCAAGGAGAAAAGATAATGTTGGTAGCATATGTCAACACGGAAAACAAGTGAAGCGAGGTTTCAAATTGCATCTCTATTTTATCATCGTTTGACACGCATAAGAACTATAAATTCACAAAAAATTACATTTTTTTAGTTTTCGCATGAGCATCAGGAAATGCTCCAAAAATATGTTGAAAAATAATGCAAAAGTCTGGCAATGCAGATATTGATCACAAGAACTTCACAATACTGCAATGAATATGCAAGGTAAGTAAGCACGTGTAAAGAAAATGACAAGATAGATAGATTTTCATAATGTAAACGATCATTTCTTGTGGAAGCTGTAAAGATCTTCACCACTGACCATTTGAACTTGCTTGCTACAGAAATCATTAGCAAAATGGAGCATACTTTAGACTAGCTTAGATGAAAGTGTAGCCAAAAGATGCTACAAACGATTATCCCCTATTACACCTTCAGATCTTTTCCTATTGTTGTTTAGCTGAGAAGAAATTAGGACTAACACAATTAGCTATGACTCTAAGTAGTAGATATTACAATAAAAACATGCCTTTTATCCAACAGACGGAGTAAGGTAGTAGTGAGGGAGGATACCAGTACCCGGTCAATTGTCTATAAAGTTGACAAACATGTTGTGACAATGACATTTTCGTGTTTCCTTTGTGTAGACTTTGTTGCATAGTTAGCAGCTAAAGAGGTTATGTTTCAAATCCATAATTGGCAATATTAAATAGAAAGACAGAAGTATGATACCATAGCATGCATTCGAAGCTAGATAGCAGTAACCTCTTAGTTTTTAAGAAATATGATACCAATGCATGCATTTGAAGCTAGATGGCAGCAACCTTAGTCTTTAAAGTAAAACAATAAAAAGAAAATTACAGTCATGCCTTTTGATAATGTATCTGGTCTGAATCTCCATTTCTTATGGACCTCTTCTTTAGTAATAGCTCTTCTAGTTTGGAACACAACTGAACTTCTGCAAGTGCTTCTTTCATACCCTAAGAAACCAAATGACAAAATTAAATTAAAAAAATAAATTTAATGCTACAGAAGCAAAGTAGAATATAAATCAAAGAAGAGAACGACTAGGTCCTGCAAGTTGCAGCAAATATACAACACTATGCTACAATTTGAGATCCCTCAAAAGATTAAGAAGCTATATCATACTCCCTTTAAAAGTGTGAGTTTGGGTAAATCTTTCCGTGGTCAATACTACCCTTGATTCTTTTGGATATTACATTCTAATCCCATCCTAATTCCTTATTAGAAGAAATAGAAAATATCTATAATTATTTCATCTTCCATCTACACTATCTAATACTATCTTATCTATTTATATAGCTACACGGTTACTTTTTTTTTTTTTTGTGTGGCCACGTTTTGAATTACTTATCTTTAGAAATTTATTTTATCTCTACAAGTTTTGAAGTTGGTTAGAGTTTATCCTTAGAAGTCATTGTTGGCTTAGAAGTCTTTTGTAATTAGCATGCCTCTAAAAGGCTTTCATGCTCCAGCCATGAACAATTATCGAGTCCAGAGATTAATAACTTTTGTTTCTTTGATTCTCCCTCATCCCCACATATACTTTATATTTTATTAAGTTTTAATTGCTCCAATAGCATTTACCATGTCTGAGTCTCATATTCTCAATAAACATCTCATTCTCCAAAAATTTCTTTTTCTATCCTCCAGAAGTGCCCAAAGATGAGCATCTTTCTTTCTTCTACTTTACATTCCTCTTCATAATTTAATTTTCAAGAAATTTAGCTTGTCTAGGTTTAGTCTTTTGTTATGGTTGGTTTCTTGATCCCTATTTATACAGTCCGTACTGAATCTGATTTTTTATATATTTATTTATTGATCTAATTTGAATATGCATATGCATTTTTTTCTTCTAAAGAAAGAACAAGATCGATAGAAGAAAGGAGAGTATGGCTTCAAGTACCCTCTCAAAGTACATCGTCAATATTTTATTATGATTTGTATTTATGCATGAGGAACTCTTTGCAAAAGATTTTATGTATAAATTTGTTTATATGTGACATGTCTTTCCAGAAGCAGTGCTCAAAAGTTTGCTTCAGATATCAAAATACTTTATTTATCAAATTATATGCTTATATGTACTGTAGATCAGATTCTTTGCAAATATGGATAAAAATTCAGATATGTTATCTTAGAAACAAATGATGTAAGTAAATTTGTGACTTATATTTTTTAATAAATACTCATATCCTCATTACATATGTATATGTTTCTCTATTGTAAACAATACATGAATCTATAGTGGCTAATACTCCGTTCATTCATAAATTTGCTGTTTAATATTTTTACAGTGCCTAATTATTCTCTTATATTTTAGATTTCACATAAATTAGTCATTTTTATGACATATGATTATTCTGTCATATTTTCCTATTAATTTTTATTTATGATGTACAATTATTCCATCATATTTTTAAAGATCTTTGTAAACTCTTTTCCTAATGGGAGAGGCGAGGCCGTGGTGTATAGTAGAGGTTGTTATTTTATTTTAGTTTATTTTATTATTACATATTGGAGTCATCTTATAAGGTTCCTACCATATCACATTTCTAGGTATGATATCTCTTCTTTTCTAATGCACACAAATTCCCTTTTCCTTCTTAAAGGATTAACAAAATTGCATGTACTTTCACTTCATTTCTGTTTCCAAAAAAATTAAAGATGAAAAATAAACAGAGAAAAATATTAAATTGCAAATTGCTTCCTACCCTAACTCGAAAAGCTAAAGTCAAAACACCATTTATCATATATGTTCAGAGTCAGACTTCATGTGGCATTTGTAAAAGAAGTGCCGGAATTATCATATCGGGACTTCATGCAGAGTGCACTTGGTAGCACCCACTGTAGAAACCTATATGTATATGTACATACGTCCATGTGGATGTGTGTGTCTGTTTGTGTCGTTTCCTGGGCAGTGCACTTCACGTTCCATAGAGGTATTGTAATATTTTGCATTTTAGTTCATAAACAATTCAACCAACTTTCAATTATTAATAAAGCATTTCCATATCTGAAACATAATGGAAACCAGAAACTAAAGATCAACATCACGATTACCTCCACAACTGTAAAATCCATCTTTGCAGATGCCTGTTTGTGACCCTCATCTGAAAAAGTGCACAATGCTTCCATTCCGTCGATCCTTTTACACAAACTTGAGGCTTCTGCATCTATTCTGACAAAAATAAAGAACACGTGAATGCTAGTAAACATCGTTCATGATCATCACTTAAACCAAATCCATAACCGGCATCTAATATGCAATCTACACCTACAAGACAATAACTTCATAACCTTAAAAAAAAAAACTTCATAACCTTTGATTGAAAATTGTGACGCATAAAATTATTTTCAAAAAATTTTATGTATTTGAGCCTTAGGGTGATAGCACTAAGAATCATTAATAAGATTCCATCTAGATTGATTATTTGTGCTACTGAAACTGTTCTAGAATATGGAAGCAAACAATTCATGAACATTGAGATCCAATTTTTTAACTAGTCTATATCCAGCCTAGGACCTTTTGTCAGGACTAATCCTACAAATAGGTAAACTACCCAGGATGCTAAAGGGCCTCCAAGAATGCTCATCTCCTAATTTGAGACTCTATAAGCATGTGATTGTTTCGACTCAAGGTGGACTTTCCACCCTGGCTGTCATGTTGTCCGTTAATGTACTTTGTCTACCGTGTGGCTGGTTTGTTAGATTAAATGTTGTGACCTGATTCATCTACAAAGTTATGTTTGGAAACCATCTCCATTTTATCTCAGTTGGGTTCATTGGTTATTTACCCAGGTGGACCTTGTTAAGCTTCATGTATCACATTTTCTCGGTAGCTAAAGTAGTAGCATGGCAAAATAACTTGAGAGTGGGTTCGTCTAATATCAGGTAACAACTAAAATCAAGTGGCAGTATGGCTTCCACCTTGGTATCATAAAAGATAGTTATGTGGTTAATAAGTTTGGATCCATGACTAGTTCAAGGGGTTGTTATTTTCGGTGTTACTGGCTCCAAGCCTTTTAGCCAGCCCACCAAAGAATTTACCTTAGTTGCGCCTACAGCTCCTGCAAGTGAAGGTATCCTTCTCCCCTTTCTCAGGGTCTAGTTCCGAGCATTTCCATTTGTCTTGGCTATGATAACATGTTGGCATTATTCAAAAAATAAAGAAAAGAAAAAGACCTGATATATCAATCCTTATCAACCATTCAACCGCCTGGATACCCCTCTGAATATCTTCCACAATTATAATTCTTGCTTGATGAGCATAAAAATCACTTAAAGGCTTCTGATAAAAAATTTCAAATCTTGCTCATGGAAGTACATAGGGTGGTGAAGATTCTTCATTTCAGGTTAAATTCAAGCTCATGATTTTTTTCCCCAACGAAAAGAGTACACAAGAGTTCAAGCTTAATTTCCATCCTGTTATAATCAAGCAAAACTGAGGCATGAAGCTCAGGAGAAGGACCATAGTACTCATGGTAGGCATGGAGGTCTGTTATAAGAACATACAAGAGGTTATAAAGCAATTTATATGTAGTTTAGTAGATTTGATACAAATAAAGGCAAACATTATAAAATTTTTGTGCATATATGAATGGGTAGGTGCAGAGAGCATACACATGCTGTTCCATGTTGCACAATTCACATGGACTGAGATTACTCCTATGTTGTTAAATATTATGTCTGCATGCCCAGACTGTGAAGGCGTCTCTATATCCAGCCTTTGGAAAAAGTATATCAAGGAGGACCTAGTCTTTTGGGTAATCTATCAAGAACGCATTATGATTTTTGTTGAAGGTTATAATATCTTGAGGGAAATATTGAACATGGATAGAAGTTGTGAAGGACACAGAAAAGCTTAAAAGCTTATGAGATGACTGGCATACACCTTATGACCTTAATCTATGTTGCATGGGTACTTTTATTTGAAGCCATACCAGTGTCGTAGTCATGTCGTACCTGTACCCAACACTGAAACTTCAGTGGACGCTCCTTGGATATTTGCATATGCATATTCAAATGTGTACCCAATTATGTAATACATGTTTTAAGTTAAAACACTCGTCATATACTTTTTGGACGTATATTCTATCATTCACATTCAATTCTTGAAACTCCTTGAACATAAGTTGGGTTCGTTTCAGATTGTACCTAGTTCAAAACTATGATTATAAAGTATCTTTCAGAACCAAGTTAAAAAATAAGCAATTTTCTAATCTATAGACCTATATTTTAAAAGAAACATATAAATGTTATAGAAATTTTATTTCATAGCACATGAAATAAAAAATAACATTGATCTCATGTAAATTATTATCATATACACATGTATGTGTAACTGTGTCCCCGTACCCTAGTTTTTATAAATTTGTCATGTCCCGTACTCGTACCCGCACCCATACCCGTGTGCCTTAGACCTTAATTGAGATAAATGAAAATGCTCATAAAATTGACCTAAATAAGTAACCTACTGTTGACACTCTAAACTCTTTTATTCTAGATCCAATATTTTTTGATCTAGTGAGCACGGAAGCAAATTAGATAAAACATTTTCAATCAGAAACCAGAAAAAATTCATTACAAATATAAAGTTTAGAGTTCATTATTAGTGAATTCTGTTTCAATTGACCTTTTTCTGGAATTGTTCTTCAAAGGTGAATTCAGCTTATCATCCAATCACATTACACCTTCTCCAGCTTAGCATGCCTTAGTTGCATGTACTTAAACATCGGAGCAATTAGCTAAATTTTCTTCCTTCTCCGTGACTCAAACTTACACTACACATCAAATTTCCCAACTTATGGAGAACGGTTGGCCTTCAACATTACGTTTATCATATGCCTTTGGAGACTATGTATAAGCCTAAATAGTTGTATATAGTTAGCAACTACAGATACTAAAGAAACATCTGTCTAATATTTCATGATCTCTTTCCCAGAAATGAGTATAATCCTGTCTCCGCTTCAAGTTTTAATAAAATATCATACCTTAAGTTATGAACTAATACTAACTCCAATCTAACAAAACCAAAGCATCACAAAAAACTCTGTACAATAACCTTGTTAGATCAGCATTCACTTTCACTCCTGAAATGGCATTTTGAGCAAACTGAAGCAATTCTTCTCGCTTAACCTGAAAATAAATATAGAATAAATAGTATCTTAGAAATATAATGTTGCAAATAAGAGATTACTTTTTGTGAATGCAAACTGCTAGTGGAGCTGTGTGGTATCAGAAAGTAAATGCAAACAATGACTCAGGTGAGAATACAGAATGCTGATGATTTGTAAATATAGTACAGAGACGGACCGTAATAAGTAATATAAGCCATACCAAAACTTCATCATGGTAGATTGAGAATGCTTTTGCCAGATGTTGTATTCTGTTCATAATTGCATAGTGGATTTCCTTGTCTCCTGTCAAACAGAGTCTGCATATAATTAAGAAATGCTTAGATGCCAAATCCAGCAAAGCTAGTAACTTATGGATCTTACAAGAAAGACAATATGTAGACTAACTTCTTGGATCATATATTACATAACAAAAAATGAATATCGTTCTCTTTCTTCATCAGAATAACCTAAGTGAGATTTGGCTAAACCGTAGTATTAAAGATCAAAAACTCAATTTGTTTCTGAGACTAACAGTCATCAGCCCAAACCTATTTGCCATAATTTGAAATGTAGGTGCTCCTACCCAGAACAAAATTTTGGCATCTTGAGGATGTTCCACACCAAGTCTCTGCATGATTTTTAGCATTACAAATACTTTTGAAACTTCAAACGTTTACTATTGCATTTTCAAAATAGTATTAACACCAATGCCGCATGTATGACTGGTGTCCTGGTACTTTTCCAAAACTGTGTCAGCCACATAATCTGAGCACATATTTCTTTCATACCTTTATAGTTACTGCTTCAGATAAAATTAACAAAGATGCCTCTATGTAGCACCTGTATTTTTAAGTTTTCATAATTTTTAAACTGTAAACCCACACAAGTTAATTTGCTTGATCGTGCATCCCAGAATCTAAAAGCAACAGCAAGATTGGAATGCTAGGGACATATACAGTGCTCCTAGATTCTGTGCCCCACAGCCCCCACAAAATGTTTACAATAGAAGCTATTATATCCATTTAAGAAAACTATGTTTCAATCATAAACATTTAGTATTTTAACAATATTGGGAGAAAAATATTTCTTAAAAGTAAAACTATTCCCACGTATCATATCAGCAGTTCTGTATCTACCTAGAGTTCACCCAATATGCAGCAATCAGCCAGGGCCCAGAGAGAAGGGGCGAGAGAAGAATTAAGGTCTTGAGCAAAATGGCTAAAACAATGAACAATCGAAAGAAGGTTAAAGAGTGTTTGTGTATAAGACAAGATAAAGTGGAGATTTTTCGATATATTTTTGTATTCGAGTTAATATAGGAGGTAATGAAGTTGAAAGAGGATCAAGTAACAAGGTTTGGGAGGTCAAAGAGTGGGGACGGGTAGTTCAGTAAGTTTATAAACCAGGATTGCAGGCATTCTGACTGAAGCTAAGTTTCAAATTCACCTATCCAATTAATAAACGAGACTGTTGAGATCATGTATTGGGGATTCAAGAGGAAGGCAATCTATTGTTCATACTCTGCTGTTAGTAGAGAAAACTGTGTTATTCTTTTTGTGGACAGAGGCAAGTTTTGGCTGAACAAATCATGTCCTCTCTTCTCTGGCTCTAATCACTTGTAACATCATAATTAGTGATTGTCCTATGAGAGAATCTTCTATATCTGCCATCAAGGATGAAACTTCAAGTCTTCCATTGAAAGGATTTTAGTTAGAGTTTCCCAGGTTAAAAAAATAGTTATTTCTAATACTCTTGTTGTAATAACAAATTGCAAGCTAGTACATAAGTAGTGTTATATGTTAAATTATCATTTTCATAATTTATGTAGTTTCTGTGAATCTGAGAGGTGTAAGCTCTGACTCAAATTAACACAAGTGATCATAAACATGAACATTAATATCCCATTTGCATCCTTGTCAGTCAAAATCAAAAAATATAAAGAGGAATAAAAATTTTAGCTTACAGGAATCACAACTTTAAAGTGGGCCAAGACTCCATTTGCAAGCAGACTCACCCGAATATTTCTAGCAATAGTGAAACTTCTTCCTCATTTGGCGCATCGAGAATCTGAGTCACACAAAAAGTTAACCTGCGGTTAAACTCCATCATCAGCAAGAACACTTCCCAACATGACAATGCAATCAGAAAACGTGAACATAAGTATAAAGGGTGCCTTCATTCAAAACAAAATGATAGAGCTCAATCTCCAACCACTTAGTCCTTGGCTCCTAGGCTCTTAGCATTTGAAAATACTAATCTACTATCTACAGCACTAATGCACACTTCAGATGCTATCTACAGCTTATGAATATCTATTATATCAATAAACAGAAGCAGGTAGAATAAAGTAGAGAAGTATATAGCATGCAGACTAGTAATCAAGTGAAATGATGAACATCACAGGAAGATAAAATGTTGACATGAAATAGATCTCATGGAACTAATTACACTGGTCACAGGGAGGTCCAGTATACTTTACTAAATTCTGGAGAACAAAATGATAAACGGGACACAGAGTCAAGTCCCTGGCTCCCATTTTCACTAATGTAGTTGCTCTTCTTACTAACTGAAGTATAGAAAATATACAGAGATCTAGATGGAATTTTGCTAATACACTTGGGTATATGGTAAAGGAAATATATAAAACTGGTATTTCAGACTACAATAGAATCAAAGCAAGTTATTTTCTGTTAACTAAGTGTTTATCAAAACTGAGGAGTTCAGTTATTTATTTGAGAACTTCTATATTCAAAATTACCTATCGACTTTCGCATAATTATAAATAACATAGGTATAGTGAATAAGAAAATGGAAGGAAAATAATAAAGACGTATAACATTAAAGCTGGAGACTGTTAAGTGTTAACAAAGAGTACAGCACTGGAAAAGGACAAAGAAGCATAATAGCTAAGCTAGACATTATGAACGGATATAAGAGACATGCTAGTCCTTCAGCAGCATATCATCAATATAGCCAACTACTTATTTGTGTACATCACTGCTTGGTTTTTTTATAGAACCAATCATATAAATTATGACATTTACAATCAGCACGGGCCATTAACCAAACAAGAAACTTTAAAAAATGAAAATAGTGCACTCACCATGGACAAAGTTAAGCCTTCAAGTGCTTGACTTTGAAGAAATACATCACGGAAGTTCATGGAATCACCTTCGAGATCAGATTCAGAAAATAATACCTATTCATACATCAAAGTAACAGATGAATTACAATAATGACTTCTAATACTATGCCATCCATGGTTAGTTGAAACAGCAACTATCTATCTCAAAATATTATGATAAACCCACAGAAAATTGTTACCTTCTGTTGAGAGAATACCTAACTTGGTGATCTCAAAAGGTGAGGCAGAAGACAAAAATGAAGGACTGTAATTTTAAGAGTAAAGGGTACAATAATAAGTAAAACAGCAATAAAGCCTTTACATTACGAAACTGGAGTCAAATATATTCTTCTTTCAGCTTTCTATTAAGATTCATGCTTATTGTTAAATTAGCAACTAATGACTAGTATACTCAAGGGGCTGGACTTGGTATTCCGATTGAGGTGCTGATTGAGAGGAAGGTAAAGGCTACTGATCAAATCAATAATACGAGTGGGACTGCAAATAATTAGTTTGAACACTTCCTCATCAGGTTCATCTTTCTTGGACCCAAGTTATAGCAGCTCCTACCAAGATGAAACTATCACTCCTCTTAATCAATCCAAACCATCTCAAATAATATTCCCTTGTATTATCCCTGATTAAAATAGCCTCGAACTTCATCAAAAATGTACTCGTTCCATATTTTACATGTAAGTTCTCACCCATCTCAAGAACATGCATCATATTAGTTAGGGTTATGCTAATGAGGGCTCTCTCAGTGTGATTGTTTAGCACTAATGAATACCATTCGGTACACCAATTATAGCCAATTTCATTATTTCCCAATGCACAAAGTTAACATAAATATTGAAAGTATCCCCATAATATTCATGTCTTGTACGTTTTGTGTTCATTGCATACCCCTTGACTCATTGTAACTAGAACCTCATTTAAGAGTGTGTTTTGTCAATCAAAATCACAAAAAAATACACAGTTTTGGGTGGTTTTGAATAAAATAATAATAAAAGATTAATACAGCTTGTAACAGCTTAATTTTAGGAAAACAATCCATCACTAACTGAGATGCTGCTAATCGATTCACTGATCATGAAAGAACTAAAATAGTAATCAATATGCTCACCAGGAGAGTCTTTTTCGGTTCAAGAGATTCGGACCGTTCTAGAATTGTTGCTTTCTCTGAATTTCCATGTATGCTTTCAACTCCTTTCAGTGAAACCAACAATTTTCTTAATAGTTCAACTCTCTCTTCCCCCCTACAAGCAATCACTACCTCTTCCAACTTTTGTGCTGTGTGTTCAAAGTTTTTATAGTTCCGAGTACCCTGCAAATGAAAAAGCTAAATAAGTCACCAAAAACTTGGCAATGACACTAATCAGCAGTAAAGATAATGAAACAAGAGAAATCCCAGATCAATTTCTCAGCTAAATTGACTTGTATACATACATTACTGAGAACCAATGATTATATAAATATCTACTATGTATCTTTGTAATCGAAAATATTAAAGTTACCCCCACTGGAAAGTTCAGGAGTCCCCAAAATTGAGGGATTTTCTCTAATTTTTAAAGTTCAGGTTTGTTTTGTGCAAATCACCCAAAAGTTGAGGAGTTTTTGTGAAACTTACAATGCGATCGTTTAGAATCCTGGCTCCGCCGGCGACAGCCTGGCCGGCGTGGTGAACAACAGTGCCGGCATAACTCTTGACAGTACGTCCGATAGGGCTCCGGCCTCCGGCAGCCACCGCCCTGTTGACGGTGCTCTTGAACCAAGACATCGCCTTTTTCCTTTCTCGTTCCCTAGATCTCCTGATTTTGGGAGGATGGTGATGAAATTGGGGGAAATGAGAGAGAGCGAGGGTTTAATTTGGATCTGGGGGGTTGGAATCGGTCGACGACGAAATTTTCCGATTCCATCGGAGGACTTGGATGCGTGTTGATCGGTGATGGATCATCGGAGCGCGGGAAAATTTGGCGGGTGAGCGAAGGAAGAGGAGAAGATAAGCGGAGCCTTTAGCGGGTCGGAGTTACTAATCTGTGTCCGGATCCGATTTGGTTATAAATTTCTTTTTCTTTTTCTCCAGTGATTTTCTTTCTTTTTTTTTTTTTTTATTTTTAGTTATGCCACTGCTAAATATATATGTATGTATGTGATTTCCATAAAAAATGTGTATATGTATGTGATAGGACATGGTATTCTGATATCACGATATAGGTATTGATCATACAATTGAAGTTATTTTGAAATAAGATTGGTATATTCAAGACTAATTTTCATAACCGGCTGCGGGTGATTGGGAGCTTCTAATGCCCGCTTTTACAGTCTTGAATTCGATTCCAGGCTAGGTTATCAAAAAAAAAAAAGACTAATTTACGTTATCCATCAAATTTTAGCTTTTTCAACATGTCAGAGATATTAATGGGCTCTGATTTGACATTCTCAATTTTATTAGTTACGCATATCCATTTTATTTGCATTCATATATTATTTGATCATGTTCGATTTTAGAGAATATGAATGTAGTATATTTGTATTCATTTCTCATATCTATGATTAGGAAGTGGATATTATATACTATAAATATCTTATACAAAATCAATGTCTGATCCATATCCACTTAGTTTGCATCCAGAGATAAGTCAGTTTCTTCTAGGAAAATTTTATTAAACCCTCTCTTGCACATACACAGGAATGCAATGGACAATTACCTGCAGAGGGCACAGATGAATATATTGCTTCCATCATTTATCAAACTTTCTCCCTTCTGCACCATTTATTTACTTATTTTTTTAAATTGCACATCCATGAACTTCAATCACTGCAAGAAAATAACAAAGGCCTGTTGAGCAGTAAAAATGGGCAACAACTTGCCATGGAGAATTCACCAGAACAGATAGATTGGATTCTGGAATTCATTAGTGCGAAATAAAAGAAAAAAGACAAAATTAACAATGAGAAGGCGAACCTTTATTATACATCTAACTACATTGCACCGTTGACAGAATAAAAGCTCTCATTGTAGTGACTATTGCTAGAAAAAGAAAAAAAAAACCGTTTCTCTTGATCGATAATTTACAAGTGAAAGAGAAGTCCCTTGAATCAAACAAAATGAATTTAGTATACACTTGATCGCCTCCAAGGCATCTGTAAGCAGGACGTCATTATTGCTCGTTAATGAATAATGTTGCATCAGGGGGATATTATAACTTCCCATCTGGATTATTTCCATAATATTGTAGCAATCAGTCAATGTCTGGCAATGGCATCTTCCAGTAATTCCAAGCGTTGAAATCCTCCTGAAAAGGATGATTACAGGGGACAAGAGAATGCTTCATGCTAATAGGTACTCACATTTATTGAATCTAGACCAAGAAAAAATATGCTGAAGCTGCATGATTCATGAAAAGTTCAAACTACCAAGTCTGAGAGTTGACATTTTGACATTTTCAATTGCTTGCTATTTGGTTTGTTGCAACTGCAATTTCAATACGAGTGCTAGTTGCAAACAACTACAGATATTAATCACGGTAAAACAAACACAGCAACTGTTCCAAAATGTCTATGTTGCGTGCAACTACAGGAAATAGAAGTTTTGTGGGAAAATTTTGGGGGTTATTTGAGACGCTTTGAAGTTTTTGGGGTTTTGTGGGAAATGTTCTGAGATTTTGTGGAAAAAAACAAAGTTCAGAGGGGTTTCTGCAAAACGCCACAAAGTTTTGGAGGGTTTTGTGAAATTTACCCTCAAAAAATATGTCGTGATGTATCGGGTATATGTTGCTGCATACATATAAATTTCCAACGCTAAAGAGGATTGATCAATGCAACAGAATTACGTACCTGCTCAACCATTGATGTGGGTGGAAACATGTCATTGACCAATGTATGCAAGTTGGTATATGATTTCACGTCAATGCAGTGGTTAATTGCGACTTCACCCTGACACAATATATATTTTTTAATGAACTGCATATCATGTTGGTTGAACTCCACCAAACCTACAAGAGAGTAAAAGTACCTTGGGGTTGATTATAAATATTTTCCCTTTAGGGATTCCAATCTTCCTATAGCTGAGCTCATCGGTATCTCGATTCCCAAAGCCCGCATAAAATGGGTTATAATCAGAAGGGAAAAGTGCTTTGATATCCTACAAAATTAAAAGAAAGGTGAGAAATTTTCAATACATAAGTCCGCAGAAAATTAAAAACACAACGCAAGCAAATTCTCAAAGTTCTTTTAATGAAGCTTTTAAGATGAGAGAGGCTACATTAACCTGAATATTAGCAGCACAGTTGGACTAGAAGTACCACCTATCTCAAATAATTTGACTCTTACAAAACATTATTATGATATCCCAATTCTCCTACAAATATTTTGAAACCTTAAAGGTAGACGGCCTTGTACAACGCAAGCAAATTCTCAAAGTTCTTTTAATGAAGCTTTTAAGATGAGAGAGGCTACATTAACCTGAATATTAGCAGCACAGTTGGACTAGAAGTACCACCTATCTCAAATAATTTGACTCTTACAAAACATTATTATGATATCCCAATTCTCCTACAAATATTTTGAAACCTTAAAGGTAGACGGCCTTGTACATCTTCAACATAATCTGAGGTAACATGATAATGCTAAATAAAACATTACTTTATATGCAAGGAAATTACCTCCAAGCATGCAATTTTGAACTCGTGAGGTGCTCTGCGTATAACTGTAACAAGAAAGATAAACCAGTCAGAAACTGAGTGTCATGATCAATCAAGAAAAACACAGCGGATATATTAATCTTAGCTGTGAAGTCATATCCAACTACATCTTGGATGCATGGCAGCATGAGCCACTAGTGAAATGAGTTTAATCAACTTTCTTGTGAAACTAAAAAGTAAACTAAAGTATACTCTACCATGTCAATGAACAGCTGGTCCTTGCAGATGGTAATAGTAAAAGGCCAAGTTAGTCTTAAACATAGTTTTACTAGCTACACAGTGATCTCCATTAGGCAATATCTATTCATATTGACATCTAGACCTAGATAAAGATACATAAGCACCTAAGAGATGTTAAAGCGTATAAATTAGCAAAACTGATAATACAACATATAAAAAGAGTTGGATAGTTTTTGGTTCTATGCCAAGCCTCTCCTCTTGTACATTACTGTGAATACTTAGTCATCTTTTAAGGGAGGGTTTTACAAAGTTGCTAGTGCATAACACTGTTCATAATTATAGTATGCGTAGACATGTTCCTTGTGATGAAAGATTACTTGTTTTCTTATTTGAATCCACAAGTTGGCAGCACACCAAAAATACTGAGACATTTACTTCAGTAAAAATACAAATCAGTATTTACATTATAAATTATAAACATAAAATTAGCTAATGAGAATATTTTTAAACTAGTTAGATTTTTCATGGTAACAAATGCTAAAAATTAGTAATTGAGTTATATGGCCCAGTAACGACTATTTGTGGGCATAAGATGATGAATTGCTAACAATTTTACAAATCAAATTCAATCTAGTAATGCTACTAAATACTCAAAAGTAGTGCAGAATGAACAGATATACCTTCTCTGAATAGTGAAGGAAACAATCCATCTGGGGAAATAACAACAGGCCCGCTAGGCAGCGCTTTTCCATCCTGTAAGAGAATCAAAATTAATGAATCTGAATGAATAGGTAAATCAAAAATCATGGTCTACCAAACCTAAAACACAAACCAAAATCCAGAAATCTAAGAATTACATTATAAATTGATTGTAATAAAAAAACAAGGTTTCACTTATCATGTCAGCATACTCATCAGCACACCAAAATCCTATCAAATAGGGTCAGATAAACAGGATCAACTAGAAATGTACAAGCATTAATAAACAAAGTAATAAATTTCACAAGCAGCTCCCTACATTGTATAAATATAGAATTTGGTCCAATTTTTCCTTGCATAGAAGCTTGTCAAAAAGGTACCTTGAAACCCCTTGGCAAGTAAGGCTCAGAAAAGTTTGGCAAGTAAGGCTCAGAAAAGTTTTTACACTTCTCTGAGAATAAAATAGAAAGGTCTAAATGAAGGGAAATCTTCCCTTTTAAGATTTTTCATAGGAAATCAAATGAATCTCTGAGACAGAAATGAACAAAAAGAATATGAACTCAAATGTTTCTCAGGCACGGCATAAGAACAAAAGCAAGAATAACAGTTCATGCTCTCAGAAAAAATCTGTAAACAAGACCCAAGTAAGTAAGCATCTGAGTCACATATCCACGTAATGATGTAAATTGCCCTTTGGTTTCTGCTACACCACAAAAGAAGAAATATGTTACCTGCTTCAGATTGAGGAGAAAGCTTCTTGTAAGATATGCTTGGACAATAGCTCGGGCACTTAGAAACAGTAATTGATAGCCATTTTCCTGATTGAAAGAAAGATTTAGATTTAATGGCAACCTATGAGTAATGAGGTATACTTGATAGTGGACACGCACGCACGCACACAAGTACAAAAGCAACACTAAGCATCTCAAGGTAGGTCTCAGATACATGGCGTTAACCAATAAAAATTAGGAAAAGAAGACACATAATACTTCCTGTGTGCCATTAACACAACAAGCTAGTGCAGGATTATTCACGCTAAATTAAAGATCAAGATGGGAAAATCTGAATATATACTCTCAGTAAAATGGAACCACGAAATTCCACAAAGATCATGCGTTGACATTGTCTAGAAGCAGTTTTATCATACCTCACTCCTGGACATAGTCAAACCAAAGCAATAAATATAGTTCATAGGAGAACTAGCTAGTGTTATCACACTATTTGAAGATAGAAGAACAAAGACTTAACAATGTATTTGGAGCTTATGACTTGGCAAATGAATATTATTTGCCTGTAGTTAAATTTCAAAAGCAAAAAGATGACTTCAAAGTCATATAGCTAAGATGTTTTATTGTTGAGAATGTTGTTCAATGAGAATAGGAAAGGAAGAACATTAATGAAAATTTCTATGCAAAAAAAGAGTTCAATTCCATGTTTTACTAATTATTTCAGCCTGTAAAATGTGTTCAATAGCATTAACTCTGCCAGAAAAATGCAAATTCATTGCTTAATTTTCAGCGCATCCAAACAGATGCATGAAAATAAAACTAAGAAAAACAAAGTGAAGATCTCGGTAAAGAATATGGATGCAAGAAAACCATATATGTTATAAAACTGTAGCATACCTTTATTGCAGAAAAAAGTCCTGCAACACCTGATTGAGTCCAATCTTTTCCAACAAGAGGCATGACTTGGCCTAGCACGTCAGATCTAAGATAAAGAAAACAGAGAAAGCAATAACATATTTATTTGTAGAATCAACAAAGTGACTTAACACCTACAACAAAAAAGAGATGGAACAAAAGAGATATAGAGGATTAATCAAATTTCATAGCAAAAGCATGTGTCTGTGTGGGTGTGTGTATGGGTGTGGACATGCGTTGTGGGCATAGGTATGGGCTTGGGCGCGCAGGCGCGCATGAATGTGCGCATGCGTGTGTGTGTGCGTGTGTGTGTGTAAACCAATGCTGAATTAGCTGAATAGCAATAGATCATCAATAAACCATAGGATCTTACTTGGTAATTGTCCCATCAACGTCAGATATGACTATCCGAGCATTCCACTTCCACAAGTATATGTGTGCATCTACCTGTCAAAAGAGCTAAAGCAGATGACTATTACTGAAAAATGCTTGGTAATCTAATCACTCAGTAATAAAAAAGTCCGCAGACCTCTTGGTTTCCCAGAACTCTTGAGAAAAAACGGAAGGCAATGACGTTCTGACCATCCTTCAGATTCAAAGATGCAATTTGCTCATTTGTTGGAATATTTGTGCGCAACAACTGCTTGCTTGGAGAATTAATATTTGAGTTTTGTTCAATATGTGGACTTTGTAAGGCACATTCAGAATCAACAAAGAATTCTTCACTTGAATTATTACTATTAAGAGAAGAAGCCCTCCTAAACGAAATAGGCCATAGTCTCCATCTCCGGCTGGAAGGTGAGTTTGCATAGGCGCCATCGTCTTTCCCATTTGTTGTTCCCACATGTTCAACAGGGATTGAATCATGTGGTACATCAAAAAAATCTGAACCAAAGGTAGCTTTCCCAAGAACTATATAGGCAGCTCTATCCCATGGAAAATAACTCTCCTTGTATCGAAGTATAAGGTTCCCATTCTTAATGATGGATGGTCCACATGCCTTGAACTCCTCCTCAGAGATACGATGGGCTTCAAAGATTTCCTCAGCGGAGGTCCTTCCCATACCAGGGAACAATAAATTGCCGCAAAGTGAGAGCTCAAAACCTGTTAAGATTGCAAAGGGTGATTACATAAAGAAATATAGCTAAGCAATAAGAGGCAAAAAGTTAGGACATATCCAGCAAAAAGTAGATTCACCTACCCAAACCAGACATACTACTTTCTCTCCTAAGATCATTGGATTCTCCTTCAACATCAGACCTCCCAGATGTCAATTCTATAGAGACACCTACAGAATTGGAAGAATTTGCCAGTACCATATTTTTATTAATTAAGTCCTTTGCCGAGGAATCATTCACATTTTCTGCAGCTGGTGACTTCTCAGAGGAATGTATATCAGGATTAATGCTCATACCCGATGGCATCATGACATCTTCCTGATTGAGATCAGCAGACATACTTTTTTCTGAGAATTCCACCCGTGTACGTACACATTGCAAGGCATCAGATTTGCAATTCCCGTTGTCCCTCGCTGCATTTTCCTGTGGCATAGTTTCACCGAAAGAAGAAACTTCTGATGAATGTTTAAGGTTGTCTGCTGGACCTGAACACATTTCATGTAAATCACCATCCTGGGCATGTGATACCAAATCCAAACAACTCTTAAACCGATCACTGTCGCTCCTAAGTACATCAATATCCTTTGGACTGGTATCCATCGCACCATGACTTATTTTGCAAACCTCTTCCAGAGAAACAGAAGCACCTACACTAGTATCCTCACCATTACTTATATCAAGATGAGCATTTGCATGAGCCTCATCCATACAGATGGAATCCTCTTTAGCATCTTTAGGGCCTTCAGATGGATGCTCAGAGGTATTTGTATCCTTCAACGAAGATGTATCCAAATCTCCAAAAATAGCACCAAACTCTTCGCCGGAGCTCTCACCTGGTCCGAGATGAAACTGTGGGTTAGTTGACTGCACAAAATCTGCACTCTCTTCTTCATTCGAGGAGATTGGAGCAGTGAGAACATGTCCATCGACACTGATAAGCACCATCTCTGAATTAGAATCATTCGAAGATTTCACAATCTCTTCCACATCCTCCAAGCTCCCGTAACCGTAAGGACTGAACCCAGGAGATGAGGAAGAACGTGCTGGTGAAGAATGCGCTTCTGAGAGCATATACGAATTCTCATCATTCCCCTCTCCTTCCCTATGTTCCTCATAAACAGATTCACGAACTTGAGCATTATTACAAGCAGTATCATCTTGACCTGATTTATGAGGGCTGCCCTCAACCGAAGCAAGACTGCTGGACAATGAATCACTTCCTTCTACTTCTCTCATGAAATAGGCCTGGCCCGAGTGATCAAGATACATGTGGAAATCAGCATCAACACCGTTAACACTAATAGTAACGAGCTTTTCCGCACCTTTAATGATACCTTGAAACTTCCCAAAACGCACATACCACGGCGTACTTCGGTAAGTCCCATCTTCTTGCTCCACAACTATAATGTCAACAGCTCCTCCAAACGGATGGAAAGGCGTAGCAAATGAGTAAACACCCTGGGAGATCAAGCTCCCCACTTTTCCTACCACATTCATCTTGATTGCAATCAAGATTAAAATCTTTAGGATTTAACAGCATAGCCCTCACGCAAATGAAACAGAAGAACAACTCAATGGTCGCAAATAGAGTTCAAGGAGATTCCTAGAGAAACAAGAACATTTGAATATATATCAGCTGCTAAGATCAAATTCAGGTTTTTTACAATTAGCTGAGTAATTAAAGCCTGGATTCGGCATTCTCCCTTCTTGATATCAAACGAAAGAGAAACTGTTTCTTCAAGAACAGGTTTTGAATGGATTTATTTACATAATCTGAACTTTGTAACATATATTATGACACAATTTTCAATCTTTATACATTTAACCTTCTCTATTGTTGTGATCGAGCAAAACAAATAGAAATTGGACGAAGAAATTATTAAGATGCAACGTCTCAAAACCCTAGCATGATCTCCCGTATCGAAACAAAACATAAATGAATAAAATCCGACGAAATTCATGAAAAAACTAGACCAAATGCCGCCAAGATCGAATCGCTTCGCTCACAATTTCAAGAAAATTCGACGAAATGAACGAGATTGGAGATCAAAACTTACCAGCTGAGCTCAGAGAGAGAGAGAGAGAGGAGAGAGAAATCGATTTGCTTTCGTCGTCGTCGAGAAATGAGAGAGAGAAACAGAGAGATATTGGATAATGACGCAGTTTTGGGATTTCAGGGGACAAGTCACGCTCTGGAATTTATATAGCTGATCGTCTCTGTCGAATTTATTTTACATCAACCCCCTCCAACAACAGAATATTATGTGTCACTCCCTTTTTGTAATTTAATAAAATCCCGTGAACTTTGAAATTGAGAAAAACCCCATAAACTTTGGGCCCCTCAACTCTACAAAATGATGAGTATAGATCCTACTAGGAACCAACAGGTGCAGGATTCTAATAATCAAATATGGGACATCGAAAAGTTTATATTGTTTCCTACTAACTAAAAAAGCCTTGGCTGAGAACATGCTGCATTACGGGCATTCTGATAGGATCTCTACTCTAAAATGAGATAGAATGTTAGTAAAAAATTCACTCTCTTGATAATATTATATCTGTCCACGATCTTTTCTGATTTTCCTGTAATCTCTGTTCTCCAACAAACAAATTCAGGTGGAACTTTTCAAAGATCACGGTGATCTTACACAAAACAGCCCAAAGTTAAGGGGGCTTTGTGAAATGTACCCTTATTTTAAACACCTCCTTACCTTACACACACAGAATATGTTTTCTTTTGGCCCCTCAGTCATAAATTAAATACTAGTTTCCGAAGTGGGGACTTACGGTCGGTGCGGTTACCTTCGGTAGATTTAAGCAGATGTCACCGTGAGCTTCTCTCGAGCTAGTAATTTGTACTGAGCTGCGCGTTGCCGGGCGGTGAGAGTACCGCAATGAGGTAACGTCTTCCGAAAAGTCTTGATCAAAAGCGTGCCTTAATTTGTTTATTCTAGTTTTAGGTGAACATTGGAAGGCCCTGAGCACGTGATTAGAATAAGTATGGATAAATTTCACCAAACCCCCTATCTTTCAAGTGTTTTGCAGAAAACATTGATAAGCTTTAAAAATTAGAGAAAACCTCCCAAACTTTTTGAGAGTTGCACAAAACCACCTTTCCGAAAGTTCCATTTGAACTTTGTGGTAAATTTCATTCTAAGCTTTGTCGTGAGGGGAGGATAGAATGAAATGGGAAAAAATAAAGAGAGGTTTTTTTTTTTTTGGCGTTTTTGCTAAGAGAAGGGGATAATTTTTTAAGAAAAAAATTCCGTTAGGAGTATTGTGCTTATATTTGGCCGTCAATGAATTCCAATTACATTTCTAACTTTATTCCCTGGGCTGGGCTATAGGATTTGAGCTCTAAGAATGGCACATTTGGAATACAAGTAAAAATATGAATATGCGATGAAAGAATAAAATATTATTTAAATTTTTATGTTTGTAAGTGGTGAGTGAGATTCCTAATGTTAACTAAGTCATTAGCCTGGATTTCTTTTACTGATTTCCGTTAAATCTTTTTGGCGTGGAAGTGCCATGACTATGTCCTATCACCGTCGCGTAAGTATAATAATAATAATAATAATTGGTGATATTACAAGTTTGGCTGTCATATCATTGACATGTCATCAAGATTTAAACGAATTTTTATGAAAGGGATCTATGCTGATGATTAAGGTAATGTTAAAAATCATCATCAATGATTTCCATATGTTAGGAATCCAATTGAGATTTAGCCAATACTTCAATGATATCTGCTGAAGTCTTTAAATAAAAAGATAATTCACCAACCATCATAAATTTTATTATCTCCGTGAAAAAAATACAAGAAGTAGACGGGAATGGTAATATAAAATTTAACCTAGTAGTACTCTATGCATCCAATTAACTTGTGCTATGTTGTTTACAAAAATAATGCCATGTAGATGGGTCGTGCCAAATGCTTTTAAATTCGTCTTTCAAAAGTAAATAAATATCCTCCTACTCGTGTAACATTCCATATCTTTTTCTTTCTTTCTTTAAAAAAAATTTTTTCTTCCTTTTGAGCCAACATTTCATATCTTTTAAGTAGTAAAAAAACAAATCAAATATGCAACAAAATAATAATAATAATAATAATAATAACTGTCACACCTTAGCCGTTCTGTTTTAGAACCCTTAACAACTATTAATTTAATAAAATTTGACCATTTCATATTTGTAGTGGGAGTGAACATGCCCAGATTCCTATATGGCCGTCCTTGAATAAAATGGATACAAATTACAAACAGCTCAATCCATTAAGACTTAACCTCGCAAATCTGCAATATATCATATTATAAAACTAGAAATGCTAGAGTGCTACACGATATTGATCTGGCTTCCCTCATATACCATTTGAACATTCTCAATAGTTTTCAATGAAATTATAATAAGGCTTAGGGGAAGCCGACTATATATATAATATTTGGAAATAAATACTTATATCTATATCCGTTAAAATTAATAAATTCAAAGATGCGACATAAACAAATGACATTTTAAAGTATATAGACCGCGGCATGTAACGCCTGTATAAATAAAATGGAATTTCTCAAATCAAATCCAATCGATATGTTCGGCATATTTAAAACCTATCTGTGAAGAGTTTTAGTTTTCTACGAGCATAAACAAATATTTTTGAATGTTTTCAAAGGAACATTTTTTTTTTTGAGCCACGAGGTGTTCCCGCCCTATTAGATGGGACTAATCTCCGCTCGCGTTGGGCGACACACGCTGGCCCGAGGAGAGTTTAATTATCTGAGGAGGGATTCGAACACGGGACTCCCGCTATGAATCGTCCCCCTCAGGAGCTTAGTGTGCCAACCAACTGAGCCACCCACTCGGATTTTAAAGAAGCACTCCACACATTAGTAACTTTATTGCTTTAGTATAAAGGTTATAAAATTTATAAACCGGATAAAATCCGTAACCATGAACTCGTTTTTATATGCACAACATCAACCATGAAGCGCGAGCGAGGATTAGTCCCATTTATAATTGAGTGTGGTGATAACTCGTGGGAAAACACGAAAAAAAAATGAACTAGTTTTTATATGCACAAATCAGGTGCTTCCACGCGGACAAAACTACTGCCGTCTTCTGCTCCCCAAATATAAAGCCTCCAGAGGAAAAAACACCAAACAAAACACACCCAATTTTCCACCCAATCGCCAACTGTCAATAACCTGGCGTCAAGCGTCGTGCGTCCACGTCGTTTGCTGACTAGGTTTCTTCACTCAGCTCTCAAAATAAAATAATCTATTTCCACCTAATATAATCCAAATAAATAAATAAACATCATCATATAATAATAGCGGCAGTTTTCAAGATCAAGAGCTTAAATCAGTTCTCTCTCCGCTGTAATCCATTTTTATTCCCCTTCGTTCAATTTCTTCCCAAAATAGATCTCAGATTTTGTTGCTCTCAAGCCCAAAGGTGCCATCTTTTCTCAATTTCCTTCTTAATTTCTCTAATTTTTGTTGCTTATTTTTAGTTACTACTACTTGAAGTAGACTTAGATTCTGATTCATCTCTAAATTTCCAATTTTTGGATCATTAGAAGACGTGGGGTTTCCTTCAGTTGCAATATTATCTTGTGATTTGATTCATTTCTAGTGTTCAATTGGAAAAAGCTGAGATCTTGCTTGTTAAAGTTGAAGTTTCAATAGATTTCAAGGACAAGATGCAATTGTTTGTGCTCTTGATTGTGTTAGGGTTTGTTTATGGTTGCAATGCGTATACACCAGTAGATAACTATTTGATAGATTGTGGGTCTTCAACCAACACAACGATTGATGGTAGGGTTTTCCTTCAAGATCTCTCAGTTTCCTCGTCAATTTCGACCCCCGAAAAAATATTTGCAAGTACTACATCCAATTCAGCCTCTTCCTTTGATAACTCAGACCTCTATCGAACTGCCCGAATCTTCAATGGTCCTTCATCTTACTCATTTCCAATTAGGAAACAAGGCAGGCACTTCATTCGCCTCTATTTCTTCCCATTTGTGTACCAAAAGTACAATCTTACTTCTTCTAAGTTTTCGGTCTCAACCGAAAGTTTCCTCCTCCTTGACGATTTCAATGCACAAAGCAATGCCGGTCCTGTGTTTAAAGAGTACTCTTTGAATATAACGTCAGATACCCTCATCCTTGGTTTTACTCCATTGGAAGGCTCATCCATCGCCTTTGTTAATGCCATTGAAGTCGTTTCGGTCCCTGATGATCTTATAGGGGGTGATGCGCAAGTCTTGAATCCTCCGGGGACTTATAAGGGTTTACCCGAAGAAGCATTGGAGTTGGTTTATCGAGTGAATATGGGCGGGCCAAAGGTTTCTTCCAGCCAAGATAGTTTGGGGAGAACTTGGATTCCTGATCAAACCTTTATGCTCGATGTCAATCTTGCCAACCCTAAAAATTTTTCAGGAAAAATCAGTTACTCGAAAGATGGAGGAGCAACCGAAGAGACTGCTCCTCGTATTGTTTATGCCACAGCGAGAGAACTGGCCACTTCAGATACACCGGATGAAAATTTCAACATGACATGGGAGTTTAATGTAGATTCAAACCCTTTATACTTTGTTCGGTTGCACTTTTGTGATATAGTTAGTGAAGCTCTCAATCTTCTCTACTTCAATGTGTATATCAATGGCTTGTCAGCACTTCGCGATGTTGATTTATCTATGCTTATGGTGAATAAATTGGCTGCACCTTATTATGCCGATTTTATTGTTGGGGTCAGTGATGGATCGAATAAGCTTCATGTTAGTATTGGGCCTTCAACCCTTAATAGTGTGAAGCCAGATGGGATCCTTAATGGGCTTGAGGTGATGAAGATGAACGTCTCCGCTGGGAGTTTTGATGTGGGAAGTGTTGCAAAAAATAACCATACTGTTATTTTGGGATCAGTTCTTGGTGCAGTTGCTTTTACGCTGATCTTAGCTTTGGTTCTTGTTTTTGTGTTGCAAAGAAGAAAAATGGCAGGAAATCAACACTCAAAATCGTGGGTCCCTTTCTCTGTGTTTGGATTCAGCATAGCTGGATCCTCAAAGGGAAGTATGATTTCATCCCTTCAACACACAAATTTGGGGCTTCAGTTCTCCTTTATTGTATTGCAAGAGGCAACACAAAACTTCGATGAGAATCGAGTAATTGGAGTTGGAGGCTTCGGCAAAGTCTACAAGGGAATTCTAAGAGATGGTACTACAGTTGCAGTGAAGAGAGGAAACCCAAAATCTCAGCAAGGTCTTAGAGAGTTTCGAACTGAGATTGATTTGCTCTCTAGACTTCGTCACCGACACTTAGTCTCTCTCATTGGCTACTGTGATGAGCGAAATGAGATGATTTTAGTTTATGAGTACATGGAAAAAGGAACTCTTAAAGGACATCTCTATGGCTCGGACTTCCCTCATCTCAGTTGGAAACAAAGGCTTGAAATTTGCATCGGATCAGCAAAAGGGCTTCATTATCTTCATACTGGTTCAGCAAAGGCTATAATTCACCGTGATGTGAAGTCTGCTAACATTCTCCTCGATGAAAATCTCATGGCAAAGGTTGCGGATTTTGGGTTGTCAAAGACTGGACCCGAATTGGATCAGACCCATGTGAGTACTGCAGTTAAAGGGAGTTTTGGTTATCTTGATCCTGAATATTTCCGAAGGCAACAATTAACAGAGAAATCTGATGTATATTCATTTGGGGTGGTGCTTGTTGAAGTTCTTTGTGCAAGACCAGTTATTGATCCTACTCGACCAAGGGAGATGGTGAATTTAGCAGAATGGGCGATGAAAATGATGAAGAAAGGGGAATTAGAGCAAGTTATTGATCCTCATCTTGCAGGAAAAATTAAGTCTGATTCGCTAAGGAAATTTGCAGAAACTGCAGAAAAATGTCTTTCAGAGTATGGAGTTGATCGGCCAACGATGGGGGATGTTTTGTGGAATCTCGATTATGCCCTTCAGCTTCAAGAAGCAGGACCTAGTGAACTTGAGGATGACAGTATCAATAGAATCTCTGAACTTCCGTCACAAGTTAGAAATATTGGCACATTTGATTCTGTTGCATTAGAGGAGGGCCTTGCTGCAAATATTGGGAATGATTCAGAAGTCTCCATGAATAGAGTTTTCTCTCAATTGATCAAGTCAGAGGGGAGGTAGAATTTGTTGTGGATTTTTTAGTTGCATTTTAAGTGTTCTAGGGATCTATTTGTGTTTGCATGAGAGTTTGATTACGGAGTTTTTTATTGTTTAGTTGTTTTGTTGATTACTGAAACAAACATCCTTGCACCATGAACATGGTGTGAATTCTTTGTATTGTACATCTTTATTATGATGAGGAAATTCTTTATTTATCTTAGATTCTTTGTTGATTCTCTTTTTGGTGACATTTAATTTATCTTTTCCAAATCTTTGTGGAGCAGGACATATATTTGTCTTTCATTCTAAAGGGATGTATGGAAAATACACTAACTTCCCCCTCCTCCTCCTCCTGATGATGAGTGCCTATGGAGATTCCACCGGATTCTCAAAATCAAGCATCACCATGCACTAGTTTCAGATTTGTTTCATTGGCTTACAGGTATATTACTCTTAGGCGCTGCCAACTTATTTGTATTTGTTGCGTGAGTTCATGATTTTTAATCTGTGTACCTTAGGATGGGCTTCAGAGAAATTTGTTTATTGTCCAAAAGAAAAGGAGAGAGAGAGAGAGACAAGACATACAACGCACAAACTATAATAAGAGAGAGAGAGAGAGAGAGAGAGAGAGACAACACATGAACTATAATAAGGATTAAGAACTTCCATTGGCTTATGAATTCTGTTGACAACACTTTTCATGTTTACCCTTATCTTTACAGTAAATAACAACTAAATTTCCTGTTCCTTGCAAGAAAGAAGAACCAAAACCTATATAGCCTCTATGCTAAGTTGGATCAAAGATGGTGATGGTCAGATGTCTATATGCCCTTTCTTTTGAGTTCTCCATTGTTGAATCCTACTTGCTAATCAATGTAATGCAATAGGGAAAAACATAATCACTGGCAACTTTGGAGATTTCTACCAGAGATATAAATACATTTATCAAAGACAATCTATTGAACATAGCAACTTCTACTACTTGGCAGCTTTTAAACAGAGGATCTGTGAGATATTTATTAACATTCCTTTTCTGTAAAAGATGACCAGGTGATGAGATTGGAAGATTTCCAAGAAGAGATCATTATGGACATACAGTAAAAGGATTCATGTACATTAGAAATAAAACTGAGATTTAAGGGGAGATCATGAGATTTGAACTTTTCTTTCCTTTTTTTTGTTAAAATCCAGTTTGTTTTTCTAAGTTTTGTTTTTAAACTCATCCACTATTAAATTTTCTAAACCCAAAAAAATTCTGTCATTTTAAATCCAATTATCTGGTGTGATTACTAACTTTTTTTTTTTTTGAGAAATGGTCTCAAAATATCATTAATCAGATACTGAAAATTTGAAAGTACATTTCTCAAACCAAATGGTATGACTACACCTAATTGCAGTTTTGCGTATGTCTAATTTCACAACTCTAATTAGGTAGTATTATTAGTTGAGATCTAACTTTTAAAAGAACTGAGCAGTTTTACACATTTGCATAACAGAGGGTACTAAAATGCTAATTTCAAACAACTCACGGTATATAAATGCTTGAAAAACAATTGAAGGTATATAAGTGCTAATGAGTGAAGCATAAGGTATTTTTCACGTTGTTTTGTATAAGGTTATTTAACTTCTAGAGATTTGCAATTATTTCCTCCAACATCAAATAAAGCCAAAACTACTGTAGAAAACTTCCCAATATCCATCCATTTGTAGGAGTAAACAATATGCTATAAATTAGTGCACAATATACTGATGCTTAACCTAACAGAAAAATGTGAATTAGGGACTGATCGGCATTAATTAACACATGGATTTTTCATGACCTTACTAAATTAATTAATTGTAATTCACACAAAGTTCATTTCTTTTCCGCTAGAGATAAGGGTAGTTTAGACCAACAATGAAATGGTATTCATTCATAACCCTGATCAAACAACAAGACCTAAAGATTAAAAGAAACTAAGTAAAATTAAAATGAAAACGTATAATTTAGAATGTGTTTTTTGAAGGAGAATTTTTTTAAAAGGACCCTCTTTGAAACTTTATTAGCAAAATCGACCGCCACTGGCCAAAAAGAGGTCAATTTTACAAAGATGAAGCTTTAAAATACACGGGACTATTAATCCTGTGTATTTAGTGGTGCCTAATTACACCCTAATGAAGTTTAATTAGTCTCGTGTATTTTTTAAAGTTTAATTACCATGTGATTAGCCAACACTAATTACACGAGACTGTTAGTCCCGTGTATTTTAAAAACTATATTTTACAAAATCGACCAAAAAGGTCAATTTTGTTAATTAAATCCACAAAATGTCGATTTTGCTAATAAAGTTTCAAAAACGGTCTTTTTACAAAAATTCCCTTTTTTAAAAGAGATATGGATTGTCAAAGTGGTATGGAGTATTATGCGACTGTAGACTAACCATGAATTAAAGGGAGAAATTTTATAAGATGACGGTACAATTATCCATGCTAATTAATCACCGTGTTTAAATGTTATAAAGTTAAACTAAAAAAACTATGTCCATGCTGAATAATCCTCATATATAATGTCAAAGAATCAATTAAAATGGTTTAGATACAAGAAAACAATCTCAACAAAAAATCAAGTCAGAAGGAGCTTGAGTTGACAGAACGTTGAGAAACAGGAGTAAAGTTAGAGGAGACTTTTTGGAGTGAGATGATATACAAGTGAGGTTTAAACTCAAAATCACTTTTCTATTCCAAGGAGACAAGTTACTAACAAATTTAACAATTTGAGAATGCAATCTGCAGACGTTAATTCACAACACACTGCTCCTAAATTCTTGCATAATCTCCGTATGTGCACGACAATTATAGACAGACTTCTATCCATTTATATATACTTGACATTGATAATTATATGAAGCATCAAAGCTTGAAAGTTTTAAAACCTGGTTCCGTTTGGCAACGGTTTAAGTGAGGGGCTAAGGAGACTTAACCCCTTCTTAACCAGCCAAACACAAAAAATCTATACAATGATTAAAATGAGTTAGCCCTTCATAATTTGACAAACGCAAAAAATACATAAAGGTTAAGCTAACCCCTCTAGAGGGCTTAGAATGAGTGAACCTCTCAAAATGAGGGGTTTACTAATACACCTATTTAGAATGATTAAAAATTAGGAACTAACCCCTCTATTTATAAAGAATATAGTCAAAATCCTCGTTATTCCCAAAGACAAGAATTTAACACAAGGGGTGAAGTTAACCCTCTTAATTTTTTTGTTTGACAAGAGAACTTCCTTACGATCCTTCTGACCATGGTATTGATACCTCTGTGCGTGGCTAAGGGGCTCCCCCAACACACCGCCTCAAGTATTTCAAGAAATTAAATTCATATGGGTGCTCCCCAAGAGAGTTGAACCTGAGATATTAAAGTATTACTCATAGTCAGCTTACCAACTCAGCTAAGACCCTCTAGGGTAACCCCTCTTAATTTGCCAAACACAAAAATTACAAAAGAGTTAAGATAACTCTTGTAGACGGGTTAAAAGGAGTTAACCCCTCAAAGTGAGGGGTTTATTATCCGCCTACTTATAAAGAAAGTAGTGGTTATCCTGTTTATTTCTGAACGAGAAAATAGATCACAAGAATTAAAAAAACCTGACCAACGAATTAACTACTTTTAATCCTCTGGATTAACAAAAGGGTTAACTAGCGTAACCCCTCTACTTGATTCCAGCATTAATCTTCTAGTTTATTCTTAATGGATATTGTCATGTCTATTTGAGATAAGGTTTATATTTTTCTATTAATATAATATTTTTCTCCTATATTTTCTCATTTTAGCTTGAGGAATTATGCTCATTTTCTTGTGATTGAGAGAGACCCGAATAGATTAGATTTGGTGAAGATTGGAAATCAGTAAGGTTTTATTGTGATTGAGAGGGACCCGAATCTCTTGACATCTTGATCTCTTGATTAGGTTGTGAAATAGTTTCATCAATAGCGATAATTGTAGTCAATTCAGCGGCGGAGCAATATTGAAGGGTGTATGGACAAATGCCCCCACTAAATTTATTTTTACCATTGACACCTTGCTTAATATTTGCCCCATTAATTTTATTTTTTAATGTTTATTAGTTCCACCTAGCTTAATATTTTCATCCACTTGATATTTTAGACACATTGCTATGACTTACAATTTAATTTTATTATAGGCCACTTGTAATTAAATAATTTTTGTTATTATATGACATGCATTTTAAATAGAGGCCCATATTGCTAAAAATAATGATTTTTGAATAATTGTAGTTAGAATTTGGCGAGGCCTACAACTTTCAACGGTTTTCAAACAAAACCCTTAAAATCATGAACCACAATTTTCACTGGCAAAAGTATTTCCATGCATAAGTTTACCCACCCATGTGAAAATTGCACTTGATGTTGTTTGGCGGATTTTATGAAAAATCTTAAAGCTAAAGAGCTACTGGCTTATCTAAATGAGTTGTTAGTCGTAGAATATTATTCCCATCAAACTTGAACCTAACAAAGATAACAAAGAAAGGGCTTTAGACAATTATGTCCATTTTTCAATGAAGTAAATAGATCTGAAGTAAATGTCATCATCCACATTTTGTCTCCGTGATATATAAGGGGTTTTTATCTCTAGGCCCATTTGTTTACTCCTCTTTACCTCTAAGCCCACTAACTATTGTTTGTATCCTTTAACCCAAATATCTTTTGTATTTGCCTATAAATCCAATCTGTAAAATACAAGATATATAATACCTATATTTATACAAAAGATGGTAAAACCCCAAAATACCCTCAATTCCCAACTTAACCATTATCTCTCTCTCTCCCCTCTTCTTCATTATTTTCAACTCGAGCCCTAGATCATCCAATCCTCCGAACTCCATCATGAATTTCGCCGCCGTCGCTGTTCTTCCCAGTCCGCGTCGCCCGCCATCCCATCGGAGGACGTTTCAACAACAAGTCGTGGTCGCTGCCGCTCCGCTTTCGCCTTGCCCCGCTTCGCCGCCGCTTTTTCCCGCCTGTTGCACGGCCACATTTCTCGACCCAGTAGCCCCATTGTTTCGCCTACTTGCTCGTCTACCGTGAATCGCCGGCCCCCTCTTCCACTCATCTGCACGCCGCCGCCGCCCCGAGGACATTCCCACCAACCCAAGTGTAGCGTGAACCCTAATCGCCCAGATTGCCGCCAGACCGAGCACATTCCGTCCCAAGTACTCAATCTCTCTTTATCTCTGACTTGAATTTAGGACATTTTTGTTGGTTGTCTTGCTAGAAATTTAATTTAATTTTGGAAAGTATATAAAGGGTGTATCATTGCCGAGATAGAGGGGTTTCATAGCCGAGGGTTTTGGTGCTTG